>VURO01050628.1:0-22885 GCA_015108175.1 Pelvicachromis taeniatus | reverse complement strand
GGGAATTAGCGTTTACATTCTTGGGGTATTGCATTTTGCTGCACTTCTGCTCCTTCAACAATGTCGTGCCTTATCCGTTCCACAATTCTCAGTGACCACAGGGCCGAGCGGGCGACAGCTGCCAAGACAGAAAAACAACGGACAGCATTTTACTCCGTGTGAACCCATAAGAAATTCCTGGAATGGCCATGATTCTAATGTGCTCCTATAAGGTTACATAATGAGGGTGCTTCATAAACATAATCTTCGTTTCCTTTTTCCTTCCTCTTCCCTTGATTTCACCTTCTCACCTCCTGCCCGTGCACAGGCTCCCATTCTAACGTCGCTGGATCTGTTTCCCACCCCCCACTGCCTTTTCCATATTTCACATTATGAATTTGGACTCCCACAGCTGCACTTACACAGCTGTTATTTAATTGCTGTTGTAATTTTCTTATGCACACTGTTGGATTTTTTTTTTTTAATTCTAGACCCCCTTTACAGCAGATCATACTGGGTCACGAAACAGCATGAAGTACAGTACAAGACACACATTTATCAAATGTGATACAAACTCCTGGCAGAGGAACTTCTAACTCTTTAAAAGATGTTAGTGTCCAATTATGCAGCAGCGGGTTCATGAAGGCAGCTGTAGCAAAGAAAACCTTGTGCATGTGACACGTAAAAATGAAAAATGCATTTAGGCTGCATAGAGTATATACTTGGTGAATGCTTGTGTTCTCTTTGAAGGATTTTGAGCTATTCTATTTAGAAAAACGTCAGTCCCGCATTTATACATGAATCCAGTCCAAGGCGATCCAGCCAAGATGTCCCAGTTTTCCATCCGCACTTAAATGCAGCATGCATTTATAAATCTGTTGTGCTGAGGTCATGAAAAGAGTCTCACGACTTCAGTCGGAGAAAATGTGTCAGGTCATCTGTGCATTCAGCAATCTGTGAATGACAAATGTTTTTAGCTATTCAAGGTTGACAAAAGCGAGAAAAGATCAGCAAAACTGTGAAGCTGAAGTTAAAAAATAATCTGGTGGAGAAGTGTTTGTACTTACGCTGTGCACCTGACGGCCTCCTGTTGTTCACATTGCTTTGGATTAGAACACACATTTATGAGTAACGATTACTAAGCACAATTCTTAAATACTACTTAATTTAGCATGCACTTGTGACAATTTGAGACAAATCTGTCTCCATAGCCTGGATAGTTGCATTGTACCAAAGGTATAATCTGTTTAGATTTTAATAATGACACCCACCCACACTCTAAAATGTGACATATGTTTGAAACAAACTAGCGTTGTCTATTTTGCCTGACCTTCTCTGAAAGGCATTTCAAGCATTTTAGCTGTGCAGACCCCGATGCATTACACACTCCAGCCTCTAGAGAGCATTAGTGGGGCTTTAAACCTTCAGTGTAAAGTGTGGTTAACGGAACCGTTTGATCATCTAAAACAAGATGAAGTCACTGCATTTCAGTCTTTGATTGGACGTGCATGAAACCAAAGATGTCCTCATTCAGTGTAACATTTTGTCTTCTCATTCAGTGTCATATTTTGCTCATATATATAACAGAAAACCACTTGTCCAAGAGCACTGACAACATGAAATAACAATCATGTAACTGAAGAAACCAACTGTGCATTTTTCTTGCAACACAGTTTATATGTATGGTTCATAAACAAGCAGATCGGCCTCAGTACGCTACGTTTTGTTTATGGCGCACTCGTCCTTCTCTTTGGCTGCCTCCCCTCCCTCCTCCTTTGTTTCTTGAGTACTTGGAGTGGGTGTTGTATGAAAAGGCCTATTTAAAAAAGGACCTGAGGGACCCTTAGTTCTCCCCAACAGCTGCCCAGCTGTGCCCCTTGTCAACTGCCCCCAATCCCCTGCCTCTCCACTCCAGCTACCTCTGACCACCCCAGCCACTCACCAAAGCCCTGACATCACAGCAACAGCACCAGCAGCTACTGTACAGCTGTAATGAAAAGAGCTTTATTCTTCTCAGGGTGATGTAAGGGTCAATTTTGAATCTGGGCGAGGGTGCCCACTTGGTCTTGTAAAAGTACACTTTGGCACTTTGAGTCTGCTTTAAAAAAAAAAGCCCAAATTCTTTTGAATATGATGCAATCTGTAATGAAAGTTAATCTGAAGATCAGAAAACTGCATCTCATATCACAAAGATTAACAGTGATTTCATACCACCCGCTTTTCTCTCCCTGCATGCACCGTGTCGTTCCCCGTGCCTCACCCTCAAGACCCATCCTCCCCATCCTCTCTCTCTTCAGGCAGCAGCGGCAGATGAAAGCAAGCCCGAGCAAGCATGAAAGGCAGTGTCTTGGCAGTCAAGTTGACCTCCAGGCTTTTCTACTTTCTTGCGTTTTTTAATCCCTCCCCTCCCACCTATTCACCTGTAAAGCCCTCCATCTCTCCTTCTTAATGCCCGTCTGCTCCTCTGACAATCCCCCAAACTTCAGCTCCATGTCCGTGGGTGGGATTGAGAAGTTGGGAGGGTGATTAAGTCCATCACGTTTTTTTTTTAAAGGGCCCCCCCTTTTAAAAAAAAGGGGGGGCCTTTTTAAAAAAAAAAAAAACCACAGTGAGAATCTTTTAATTCTGTTGTTAGTCGCTCTCTTTTTTCTCTCTTTCAAATGCAATAATGAAACTCACAGGAGCGATATCAAGTGTTATGGCTGCTGCTGGTCTTACTTTAGCCTTTATCCTTTTGGACGTTGAGGAAAGCAAATGAGATCAGAGGAAAGTTGAGGAGTGGTGGTTATAAAAGACACCTTTAGACACACCTTAAAAGGCACTATGCAGTGTAAGCACTTAATCACTGTGTGCAGGTGGGCATGTCATATGATGGAAAACTGAGTTACAAACAGGAGATGGGGCATGCTAGTGTCCAACAATTAGATTTCTTAATATCACCACTCCTACAGCAAAGTGCTTTCAGTAAACACTGCACTGTGGACAAATATCACAAAGGTCTGGCAAACAACTCTGACCTTCGTCTTCTCAAATTATTATTCATACACACCTACTATACCAACAGAAAACATTTTAGTCTCGCCTTAATTGTCCAAAACTCAAAAGAGGCTTTCTGACGAATCATGTCAAAACCATGATTTGAACAAACACGGAAAAAACCCTGAAAACAGGAAACGGTTTGTACAAGCATATAATAAAACGAACAACTCTTATTGAAAACATACATAGACGTACAAACAATAAATGCACTTGGGCAGCAAGAAGTTTAAAAAAACATTTTAAATAATATTTTTCCTGTTCGTGTGTGTGAGCACGTGTTGCTGTCATTTTGTTTGAATCCTTTTATTTATGGAGTTCCACAGGGTTCTATGCTAGGACCAATTCTATTTACACTTTACATGATGGGAATTTAACAGGAAGTTTAACAGGAAGTGCTCACTCTAAGTAGTTCATCTAATTGTTGAGGTTTTGATGTATTATTGATGTATTATTAAGGCAAAACAAGTGTCTTTGCCTTAAAATATAAAGCGCCTTGAGATGACTATTGTGATTTGGTGCTATATAAATAAAATTAACTTTAATATTTTTTTATAACCATGCCTTTCACTGTATTATATTTACTTCTTGTGACCTTAAAAATGCACACATTTTAAACAGCCTTTTCACCTCCTTCAGTTCATTGTTTGTAGCATCTTGAGTTTTTCTAATTATAGCAAAGATGACTCTACTTACTGATAGTAACAAAGTTGGCAACCACCTGGTAAATATATACTGAGGTCTTGTAGTGACGTGACTGCTAGCCACATGATGTTAACTTGTCTGCCATTTTGGATGTGTGATTTAAACAAGATCCCAGTCCCACAGCCCTGGAGATCAGTCTGGCAACCACCAGTCATGGTTGTGTATTCCCTGATGAATAGGTGAGCGGTTGCTGGAGGGTTGATGGTAGTTGAAATGAAACTGATTGCTGAAAGCACCAGTAACACAGGCCTAGCAACCACCTTGCAACCACTGGTCGCTAGCAACACATACATAATCCCCAACTGGTTGGTGAAAGCCTTCTTGGATTGCGTTGGTTGCTAGCAGTAATAAAAAAACCTGGAACTATCCAGTCCACAGCAGACGTCTCACTGCGGTCTGCTGTGAAATCTAACACAAAATTCTTGCTGTGGCCCTTGACTTTGGGACTAGTTGAGAGCAGCAGATGCATTTACAAATGTTAAGCATCAGAATAAAAAGAACAACTGGATGAACTCAACATCCCATCCCCACAAAGCACCTGTCAGGTCTGCTGGTTGCTAGGCAACAGCTCCCCCTCACCTCTCTCCTCCACTTTGCTTTATTCTGAGAGAGTGTTTCTTTTTTTTTTGTCTCTCTTGCACACACCCTGAAAGCCCAAATCTGGTGTTCTCCTTAGGAAAGAGGTTCTTATTATTAGGTATCACGTTACCACTCCGCAACAGAGCTGTGTTATTGCTGCTGTCATGTGGACAGGTTTTGCGCTGGAGCTAACTAGGTTTGGGACCAGAGTGTCCCCCCCGCCCCTCTCGGTACTCCCCCTCCTTTCATCGGAATGAACAGCAAGGCGCTAACAGCCATGAGAAATCAGGCATGGAATTATTCAAAAAGCAATTCAGTCTAAACAGTGGGGAAGATATGGAGCTAGCCTTTCACTGAAGTAGGCACCTACTGAAAAACATTCGCAACTGCTATTCATTTCACCCTGTGAGCGACTGAACGTTGGTGAAACAATCTCAAACACTCCGGCAGTGACTTTGCAGCATATAGTTCATGATTTAACAAGCTACCACTGAATTATATACAGAGCAAATCAGCATGACAGATTAGGACCAAGCTTGGTTCACATATCCTTTTACCATATTTATTCTACAGTACACTTCAGTTCGTGTTTTGAATGGAGAATATTTTTAAGCAATAAAAAGATCAGATCCAAAAACTATGTCGATTTTAATCACGGCATTGTCTGTTTGCTGTGTTGTCTGTGTTGCTCACCTGGACAGTTGGATGGTCTTTTTATCTCACCGATCTTAAATGTTTTAGTGTACATATTTCTGTCAATTTTTAATGCCCATAAAAAAAAAAAAAGATCAAAAACGGTTGGCATGAGCAGCAGCTACAAAGCAGTCAAACAGCCATGCAGTCAATAGACAAAGAAAACGTTTGTAACTGTACTATGTAATACTGCTATGAATGATAATGTATTGTGTTCTGTTTGTTTAATGTAATTATGAATTGTAAATTTGATCTTTTTTTTGTTCTCCATCAGGGAGAATCTTCCTGGATCTTCAGACCTCTTAAAAGTCCCTGAAAGCAATGAAGGAGCCTGAAAAAAAGGAGAATTTTGAAGAAACCCTGAGCTAGGAAAGACAGTGCCTAGTATAGGCATCACAGTGCCCAGTGTAGGTATCATCAGATACTGTAGGAAAATTGTTAAATGTTAGGATGCATAATTATAGTTTTTATTTGGACAAATGGAATGGTAAATGTGGGAATCCTCCCCTGGGAAAATTTGAGCATCAGACACCTGATTTCCTGCGTTATAATAAATTTTTATGCACTATCTTGCTGTGTGATGGTTTATAGTAGAAAAGTGTACCATGGCAGCATACACACATGTCTGCTTTGCTCCACATGTGTAATGAGATGAAATTTCTGTCTTTTGTTTGGGGATGTGACTTGCTCAAAGGTGCATGTGCCACCCTGTTACACACAACAGTCATACAGTTGGGATGTGCACTTACTACAGTGACATTCATAGAAAGGCTCTTTTAGAATCTTCTCTTTCGTAACAGTAAGAAGACCACAAGCTGAAAAGACTTAGTACTGTGTCATTAGCATTACCCACTGAGATGTTTGTTAGGTTCATTGGCCCTAGGTGTGAATATGAGTGTGAAATATTGTCTTTTTCTCTGTCTTGAGTGGTCACCTCTAGAAGGTGTAACTACCTGGGATAGGCTTCAGGCCTGACCCCATGTCAGCATCTACTAGAGGGAAGGTTGTGGCATTGTGTTAATACACACCTGAATGCAGGTGACCAGCAAGCTGTCTACGCTTCTGCTTTTGTAGAGGTGGTTGCAAAAATACATTTGATTAGCAGCACCTGGATTCTGCTTATCCTCTTAATTCATATGGAAGCAGTTTTCATCTACTAGCGTAGTGTAAAACCTTTTTGACACTTATATTCTGCTCCAGAAGTTTGAGAACCACTAAAAATGGGGACTGTTTTTTTAAAAAAAAAATAAGTGTGAAAAAAAGTATATTTCACTTGCCAGCATTATTTTAAGTTAGGCTCTGTTTAAAGTTGCCATCAGTTGTGGTATTAATACAACACCCCTAATATTATAAAACAACTTACTTTGGCCGGACAGGTATGGAACAGTAATGCTAATGTCAATGAGTTATTTTGTTCTGGAACAGCACTTTGTGTAAATAAAACAAAACCAATAATTTTTTGAAAAAGGGAGAAATTTGTGAGTACTGATTAATAGTCACTAATGTTAGCTAAGCTCTTGGAAGCGCTCTAATAAGCAACACATTTGCAAAAGACAAAAATGTTGCACGTGCTGTGTTAAACAAAAACACCCTCATTCCATTTTTATTCTAGCAGAGTCCAGGTGATTGCTGTTAACCATGTATAATTAATTTAGACAGAGAGACCTATCATTTGTTTCAGTCATATAGCACAACTATGCTGTAGTGTGTAAAATGTATGGAAGTCATAGTGTTTGAGTGGATGCACAGAATGGGTCATCATGAGCAACAGTGGCAGTAACATTTGGGGAAGAGAATATAAGTAATAACGCTGACACACAGATCTATATCTGGTCCATCATTGACAGTTGTGTCCAGTTGGTGTTCATGAATTCATTGTTCAGTCTTCTAAGAATCACTAACTAGTTTGAATTTCAAAACAGTCCTCATAATATACATTTATCCGCAGTACTGATTTGAATTCTTAAAGGATAAAAGTGGCCATCATGATGTTCTCGTGTTGAACACATAGTTTCCAACAGACCTGGTTTGTCTTTATGACACCTATGTCTCTGAGAAGAAAACACCAGCAGATAGAGTAGAGGGCGTTCCAGTGATCCGTTTGTTTGCCAAGCATATTTTGTCTATTTGCAGTCTCCAAACTGCAAATAGATTGAAACTGCAATTTCAGTTTCTGGAAAAGGAACCTCATCGCTGGTGGTTTTGTGCCCAACTCATGTCCCTGAGAAATGTTTGGTCTAACTTGACTAACAGACTAATGTAAGTCTACAGCCTGCTAACCTTCTTTCAACTGTCAGTTTTTGTAATCCTACCACATGTTTTGAAACATGGTTTATTGTTTGTATATCCAGGGATAGAATAGCAGTCCAAGATTTTGAAATACACTATTTTCCTCCCAGACATAAATTTCAAAGCAAACCCAAATTGCAAAGAGAAACACATTTTGTAGGAGAAACAAATTATGATGCAACACAGGAAAAAAGCACCACTCAACATTTTTTTCCACTGATGCTAAACTAAACCAGGAAAACATACTTTTTTTTCTCGTACATTTAGCATGTTATTACCCACAGTTTTTCTGCATCACTTAAACAAACAAGATAAAGATCCACAGGCCGACATAATGATGACCCGGTCGTCGCTGGTCAAATGAAAGGTTGAGCAGGTGGTGGATGTTTGTTGATACAGGAGCGAGGACGTCTAGAAGAATGTTCCACATGTGATAATTGTTCGCAGTTGAAAGAAAAAAGGGGGAATGAAAAAGATCAGAAAGCAGACATCTAGGAAAAGAAAGAATAAGGAGATTAGAGATAAGAGGAGTAAAAGAAAACTCTGGGTACTAAGAAGGAGTCAAGAGAGTAACTGACACTTGGCTGACACAGGATTGTGTGTATGTGTCAACCTTACAGTTCTACACCTAATCCCAACTTTATTGTCCTTTTTTTCCTTGTCTCTCTGTTCACATCTCACTATTCCCATCTTAGCTTTCCTCCACTGGCGATGGGATTTTTTGCAATATAGTTTTGGTTAGTAAGTCCCAAATTATTTGCAGAGATTCATGGTCACAATTAAATCTGAACAGACAGAGTCCTCTTTGTGATGATTTTTGAAAAATCTCTTCAGGACCTTACATTTGTTTTTATCAGTATGAAATGTCCAAACTGTTATATGTGGTCAGAGGTTTACATAAACTCATCATGGGTGTTAATCTCATGGTAATACGGGTATTGTATTCATTTCTTTGAACTATTCTTTTTCCAGGGTGGAATGAATGTGCAGCATATGTTTTTAATGACTTCAAAAAACCCAAGAATTTACTGCACCGGTTTGAATTTATTTGAGATTTTCTCTAATCTATGCAGAATCATAAGTAAACATATAGGGTCCAATATATACATACACAACCACTAATACTTTGTAAAATGTACCTTAGCAAGTTACACCTCCACCAGATGCTTTTGAATGCCATCAACAAGTTTTGTAATTGTAATTGTAATAATTCTGGTTGGACATTTGACCATTTTTTGTTAGTTTTCTGAACACTGAACAGCATTTGAAGCATAATCCACAATTTTTTTTAACAGGTTTGAGGTTGAGGCTTTGGAAAGGCCATACATGAAGCTTTATATTGGCCCACTCTATCCATTTCAAAACCAGTTTTGATGTGTGTGAGTCATTATCCTGTTGGAACACCCAACTGTGTCCAGCTATCAACTGTCTAGCTGTCCTTCTTCTTTATTATTCCATCAACTTTGTTCAATGTTCCAGTATCATTGTCGGCCAAACAGCCTCAGAGCATGATCCTACCACGACCATGTTTGATGGTCAGTACAGTATTCTTAGGTTTGAAAGCCTCAACTTTACTTCTTCCAATCTACCTGTAGTCATTGTGTCCAAATGGCTCAATCTTTGTCTCGTCTAACCATAAATCCTTTCTCCAGAAGGCAGATACTTGTAGGCAGCTGGAAGTTTCAGTCAAAATTAAAGGGGTTGATTTAAGAATAGGGGCTTTTTTGTTGGTTGGCATCCTGTCAATCCATAGAGATGTAAAACTTGCTTGAATGTGGGCAGTGGTGTTCCAGCAATTTCCAACTGGCAGATTTAAGCCTTGGTGGATCGTAGGTGGTTCCTGAACATCCTAATCAATTTCCTCTCACCTGAGGGTAAGAGTTTGGATCTTCTTCCATACCTTGGCAAAAGGATGGCACATTTGACTGTCTTGTATTTATGTACAGTTGTTTGAAATGATCACCTTGGAATCTGCAGTTGTTTAGAAATGGCTTGAAGAGAACTTCCCAACAAACAAATACTTTTCACGCTGACAAAAAGAAAATACCAGTTGTAGTCAGTCATGCTCACTAACAAGAACTTACTAAACCATGCCCTTGTCAACAAAAGACACTGGAGAACGTTCACAACCAAAAGGTAATCCCATCCCTATTACCAAATGATCTGCCAACATGATAAGCTGAGCTGTTGGCAAATCTGTAGACTTATGGCGGCCCACTAGAGGGCTCCACTCACACCTAAGTTGAGAGGAGGGGTTTTGTCAAGTTATGTGGCGTGATGTGTTCAGTTGATGTGTTGTAACGAATAAAGTGTGGAGAGTTAGAGATCCTGTGTCGTCTGTACCATACCTCCACATTGGTGACCCTATATTTGGATGATGCCGACCTTGCCCTGGATGCACCAGCGACCACCGGCCCTCTACTTCCTGCTGTGGCGCTCGCCGTAGTGCTCAAGTTGCCGGACTTTTGGCTCCACAACAACTCATAGAGAACATGTTGTCCTTGCTTGGATCGGATGATGGGGAATTCTTCTTCATCCATCTCTTTCTCCAGAAGCTGCCTGTGGCCGTGAGGACTGGCCTCACCAACTCCCCATTTCTGGCATCGAGGGATTACCGCTCCCTGGCGGAAGAAGTGGATCGCAACCTTCTGGCTTCCCGCACCTTTGACGTGCACGCCTTGGCTATGGACCCGCCGACAGCACCTCCACCTGCCTCCCCTGGAGCGGCCGATCCAGTGCTGGAACGGCCTCTGCTTCTATCATCAGCGTTTTGGCGCTAGAGCACATTGCTGCCTGCCACCCTGCTCTTTTCCAGCCCAAGCGCCAGTGCGCTGTAGCGGCCGCAGTCGCTGGCGATATGGAGAGGCTGCTCTTTATTGAAGACTCACATTCTGGGAGATGTTTTCTGGTGGACTCCGGCTCCCAGAAGAGCCTCGTTCCACCGGCCACAGCGGACAGGTTAGCGGCCTGCTGGCTAATTGCAGCTAATGGTTTTCCTATCGCAAGATTTGGGGAAAGGATAGAAACTGTTAGCTTCCATTGTCTGGATTTCCAGTGGAACTTTGTTATTGCTGCCAGCTCAGTGCCTATCTTGGGCGCTGATTTTCTCTGTGCTCATGGACTGTTAGTCGATTTTGCTCACAGACGTTTGATTGATACTCTGTCGTTCTCTTAGATACCCTCATTCGGGCCAATTTAGTGGCCTCCGAGGATGTATTTCAGTGTTTGCTGTTGGAGTATCCGTCACTGTACATTCCTAATTTCTCCAGCACGGTGACGAAGCACGGGGTTGAGCATTATATTCCCACGGTCAGGTCCCCGGTGTTTGCACGCGTGTGCCGCCTCGACCACGCAAAACTGTCCATCGCCTGGGAGGAGTTAGCGGCCATGTAGTGCCTTGGCATTGTGCAGCGCTCGAACAGCAGCTCTCCGCTTCACATGGTGCCCAAATCAGATGTGCAGGGATTTTCAGCGTTTAAAGAATGTTATGGTGAACCATTACCCCATTAACCACATTCAGGATTTTTCCGCCCATCTTGCCGTGACCTCGTTTTTTTCAAAAATTGACTTGGTGCGGGGGTATCACCAGGTTCCAGTGCACGCTGAGGATGTTCCTAAAACTGCCGTCATTACACTCTTGTACCACCCGCTTGTTCGAGTTTCTACACATGTTGTTTGGCTGGCGCTCAGACTTTTCAGTGCCTGATTGACTCTGTCTTGCGCGGCTGCCTTTCGTTTTTGTCTACCTGGACGATATATTGGTAGCCAGCGGCTTGGTGAGCCAGCACGAGTCTCATCTGCGCCAGGTTTTCTAGCGTTTGGTGGTTAGTGTTTAGTGCCAGTTTGGGTTACCATTCCTGGATTTCCTGGGGCATCACATTTCTGCCAATGGTGTGGTTCCATTGCCAGACAGGGTCCAGGCCGTCGCGACTTTTCCGTGTCCCGCCTTGGTTAAAGCTTTGTAGGAGTTCTTGGGGATGATCAATTTTTACAATTGTTTTCTTCCCGGAGCTGCCCACCTGCTGCAGCCACTCTCCACTGTTTTAAAGGGTAAAACGGCTAAAGTTCCTGTTGACTGGTCCCCAATGTGTCAGAGCGTTTTCTGTGGTGAAGTCAGCACTGGCCAGCGCTGCCCTGCTGTCCCACCCGTTCCCATCAGCGGAGATCGCGTTGACTACTGACGCGTCAGATGTAGCAGTGGGTGCCATGTTGGAACAGTGCGTCTCCGGCGTCTGGCAGCCGCTCAGCTTTTTCAGTCGTATGCTCTGAGATGCCGAACGCAAGTACAGTGATTTTGACAGGCAGTTGTTGGCTCTGCACCTCACGACACAAAAGTTTTGTTTTTTCCCAGAGGGTCGCAGTTTCACCACGTATGTTGATCACAAGCCTTTGACCTTCGCCATGTCCAAGGTTTCCGACCCTTGGAGCGCGAGACAGCAGCCTCAGTTAGCAGCCATTTCGGAGTTTACAATGGACATTCAGGATGTGGCTTGTAAGTCCAACCGGGTTGCTGACTGTCTGGTTTCTCCTGTGTATATTGGTGTCACCTACGCCACCATGGCCACTGAGCAGCGAACCGATCCGGACGCCCTTGCCCTTCGGTCTGCGAAGACAGGCCATGCTGGAGGACACGCCGGTGTGGTTCGGCGATCTGCGTTTGCTGTGCGACGTTTCTACTGGTTGCCCATGCCTGGTCGTTCCCCTTTCATGGCGCCGTCGTGTTTTTGACTCCGTCCATGCCCGCTCTCATCCAGGCGTACGGGCTTCGGTTAAGCTGGTCAGCGCCAGAGATCCTGTGTCATCTGTACCATACCTCCACAGACTCATGTTTCTTTCTTCCACCCTTTTTCCCTTTACATTATTTCCTCTTTGCCTTTTCCCTCCTTGCCCGCCCCTTTCCTTTTTCCTCTGATCTTCCTTTTGTGCTCTTCATCTTTCCGCTTGTTCTTTTTGACACCCCTCTGTGCTGTCCTTTTCCCCCCTATTACTGCCTGTTCCCTTCTCTTACTCTTCTTTTCTCATGTCTTCCTCTTCTCTACTTATTTCTCTGTGTGCCTTCAGGAAGTGCCTCGTCAATGGGAACTATTGAGTGTGCCCAGCTCTGGCCCAGTTGGGCCTCTCTGGCCCTTCAACAGTTGTCTTGGAGAGGGACAGCAGCCGCCAGAGCTGGCTGTCCTCCCACTGTGCTCCTTTGACCCAGCCCGTCCAGAGCTGCTGGACTGCCCGCTCCCAATCCAAACAAGTCGGTCCAGAGCCAGAGGTGGTGCTGCTGGTAGAGTATGTATGTGTGTATGAGATAGAGAGTGTGTATGGGCTGGTTGGTTTGCTGGCTGAGTTCATGGTCACAGCTTGGATGGTCATTCGAGAGCAGGCAATAAGAATTCTGTGATTTTACTTATTTTTTAATTTGATATGATGTAGAAAACATGTTTGAACCAATTATTTACAAAATACATAATTATACCCACTACAATGTGCTGGGTATAATTATACAATGTGCTGAAGTTTAGATGCTTCTGTTAATCACAGCAGACTTATTAACCATTAATGCTGATTCAAATCAATCAATCAATCAATCTATTAGATAGGCTACATAAGGATCAGTTGGACTGAAGTTTCGTGACTGACTTCGGCAACTGTAGGATCCTCCCTTATGGTTTCCCCATTTTAGCGCAGAAGATCCTGACTTGACACTTGAAAAAAAAGCCAGAAATATAAAATTTGTGTGAGTTTTTTTTAGCTTCACTTTTAAATACTACATAAAAATGTCTGTTTTTATAACTGGCTGCTGTGGTATAGTTACACCATATAGAAACTATCCTGTAAGCCACAGCTGTGGCCTCCAGTTCTGAAAAGAGCTGGACACTTTCATTTGGCTCTTCTTTGGTGTAATGCAGAAAAACATGCTGCAACTGTTTGAGAGCATGTGATACTATAATTATGCAATGTACATAGTCCTACTACAGTATGTAATTATGCTATAAACTACAGTCTGTGGTTTCTTTCAAAACAGAAAGTCTGCTGTTGAGAAATAAGGTGAAAATCACAAAAGTTGCCTTGGTCATCTTTAGCATGCAGCTGTGAAATAAAGATAGAATTGGCATGGGAACAAGTTACACTTTTGCCCCCTGGCAAGACTTAAAATCCTTTTAACTTTGAGATTTCACCTGAATTATTCTCAGCAGATAACCTGATGTGTAATATGCTGTTACATCTGGGAAGTAATTGCTGGAAACTTTTTGGTAAAGAGCGGTTACTTTAAATAAAATACTTGTTTGGATGGTTTTTGGGTGAACCATCTGTCACTGTCTACCACAGGCCAACTCAACCATTCATATTAATGAACCATAGGAAGGAGAGACATGAACAGGCTAAAGAAATAACTGTCTGGGGAGGTTCGTAATCTGTCAAAATTAAAACACAGTTTTAGCTGTAACTTCTGGTTTTTTGACCAGAAGTTCCACAAAGATGTACCATCTCTGCTAATAAGGTAGCAATGCAACTAAAAAGACCTCTCTTTTATGACACCCATTTATTCCCTGGTCTAAATATAAAAGATGAATGTAGTATTTGGTTTTGAACTCTGCACTTTGAAGCCTCATTGTTAGCTTCAGGCATGTTGGTTGGCAGCCAGAAATGACTATATATCCATTTTAGTGGGGTCTTAGTTCTTGATAGCAAGCTTGGATAGCAAGCTCCATTCAAAATCTGTATGGGTGCGATGCACACATAAACATATCTGCTAATTATACATATAACAATGATAATACTAGAATTGCACTCATTAAAACTGAAGCATAAACTTCTTGTGTGGGCTCTACCACAGAGTAAGCCATTCTGTTTGTATGGTCCAGTTCAGTGCCTGGAATTACTGGAAGGGAAGCCTGGTCACAACAATGCACTACAGCGTATTGCTCACCATGTTGACATACCTGCCAATCAAACTGCCAAGTGTCCAAATGGAGGAGGAAAAAAAATCACCCAGTGCACAATTGTCATGAAGGGGGAAATTACCCAAATGGCCCTAAACTAGTCTTTGGCTCAGACTGTCAGCTTATTGTTGTTGTTGTTATTGCTGTTTTTAGTGTTTTGGCACATGTGTATTGTCTATAATTATTTCCACCAGAGTCGCACAGTGTATGTTGTTTAGAGAAAATGCAGCATGGTAGTCTTGTGATTTTATTTTGATTTGACGTGCAGGATAAAGAGCTAGAAACATATGTGTACATGTATAAAGCCTATACAGGCCAGGCAGTAAACATCTGCTTCTATAATTGAGTGTTATTTGTAGGAAAAAAGGAAGCTAGAAAGCAAATATGAGGATGCTTTGATGTTAACAAAACAAAATGACACATATGAAATGCTGAGAGCATAAACACTATATAATATACTACAGTATATATGAGCAGCATAAGAGGGCACTGTGAGTAAATGGAAAGCTGAACAAAAATTTTTTTTTTGTTCTTTAGGGTTTTTTTGTTAAGTTTCTTTGTCACATTGACAAGGTAAAAATGATGACACCCTAAAATACTTAATGTACTGTTATCACTACAAAACACTATGCAGTGAACAGACTGCAACTCTTTGAATACATGAAACAGCACAACATCAAGCCAACCATTCTTTTAAGCCACCGTGACACCTGCAGTCTCTGACTGATGTTTCAGTAAATGAAGAAGAGACATAGTGGGATTACTCGTCTCTGCTTTGACATACAGTAATGTAGCAATGCAAGAACAATTGAAAGTGTGACAGGTTGCCAAATATTATCACAATAAGACACAGTAGCTCTTTGATTGCATGTTTAAAACCAGCCAACAGCTTTGAAGTACATGCAGGACTTGAATGATGAAATGCTGGAAAACTAGGAACTAAAAGCATACAAGACATCACTGAAACCACTTGCCTAATGCTGTACAAATCTTCTTTGGGCGGTTAAACAGCTCTGACCCATGGAGAGATTAGCAAAGACCTCTGAAATTGTCTTGTGGTAACAGACACTAAAGCGTTAGCAGTAGATCCTTTAAGTTGCAAGGTGTGGTTCTTGGATCTGGGTGAAAGTCAACACACTTAAACGTCATATTCCCCAGACCAGTCATTGCCATGAAGTACAGTAAATTATCCTGTGTAAAGATACGAGTGACATCAGGGATTACTGCTAGTAGGAAAGGGTGTACGCGATTCGCAAGATAGGCAAGAAGGTGTTAGTATTATCCACATAAATGCCATTTGCTAGATATAAAAGAAAAGGTGACTCATCCTTCTTCCATGGCTCCATGATCTTGTTTACCTGCACATGCATTGCTTTCTGCAGAGCACAGGGGTCAGAAGAGTCACTCAAATTTATCCACCATCATCTTTAGGCATGAAAAGATGAGTAAAAATTCTTAATAAAAATATCCTGGTTGAAGATCTCATAATTTATGCATGACAGGGTTAAACTTAAAGATGATAGCTGTGGTTGGTACAACGTCTAGACTTTTATCCATATTATGGAAAAATGTTTCTCTGACTTGATCTTTGTAAATGCTTCCTTAATGAGAACTGAATTTCACAAAATGATTATCTGTGGTATGTTAATTTGCTAGTGACTTGTGACAAGTCGTTAGACAGTGAGCAAGTTTCACAGTCAGACCTACCACCTTTGTCACGTTTTTGTTGTTGTTGTTGTTGTTTTTTTTTTAATAGCAATGGCTAATCTCGAGGATTCAGTATGAGATTTCAAAAACCAGTGGATGGCATCAGGATAGCTGCGTCCAGCTTTTATCAGTGATGGGAATAATGGCGTTAAAAGTAACTACGTTATTAACTAAAGCACCATTAGTTATCCATGCATCTAAATATATATGGTTTAGAATTACAACAAGAGAAAAAGACAGAAAACCCCCCAAGAGAAATAACAAAAGAAAGAAAGAAAAAAAGGTCAATGTAGAATTTGAGAACCTAGGCACAAACAGTGTGAACAGAAAGGGAAATCAAGATCTACATCTCAGATAGGGAGGAGGCCTCCTTTTAATCTAAACTGAAGTTATTGAAAAGTACTACAAGTTTATGGGATTTCTTGTCATTGACAAGTTTCAGGGACTTACTCGAGAGTTTAAGGTCATTAAGCCAACTGTTTATACATGGTTTAGCTTTGAAATGTCTGCATTTGTGAATAAATCTTTTTCCCAGTAACAAGACAGTCCTAATCGCCAAGTCTAAATTTGGATTCTCAGCGAGCATCCCAAATGTAACTACAGTTACCGTCAAATGTGGTAACTGGATTCCCCTGGACTGTAGCCAGCTCCACATGTCAATCCAAAAGGGATGCACTGATTCACAATAGAAAAACAAGTGATCCAAACTTTCAATGTCATTTTCACAGAGTGCACAGATGTTCACATCTAGGTTAAATTTCAGTCTTAGAAATTCATTAGTTGGACAAATCCATTTATGGCTTTAAAATTAACATCTTTTGCTTTAGGGGGAAGGCTTTGGGATTAGCTATCGGATTAGCTATATCATTGATGAAATCCCGAAGCGATGCAAATTAGCCTCGCGGTGCGATGTAAGGAGCTCTCTGATTGCTTGGACAGGCTGGCTGCCTGGATTTTTCTATACTGCTGTTTGTGCTCATAGCTTTGCACTGCTAAGAAATGTGTGTGTGTGCACAAAGGCCATTAAGCCTCGGGATTCACACTCTGTCCAACGTGGATATGTGAAGAATGAAGGGACCCTGCATTGAAATGGAGAGCCGAACCTCCGAGTGTGCACCTGTGGACTGACCACCTGTTAAAGGTAACCTGCTAGCATGGCTAACACTAGCATCACCGCATGTAGCCCCGTTATTTTAAGATCATCTTACCTTATGAAAATATTACCCAGCAGTACTAGCTAGCAACAGTTTCCCTTCAAGTGCATACTACATGATGATCTTTACTCAAATTTTAGGTGAAAAACCAACACTCAGCAGTAACCTGTGAGGCCATACAGATCTTAGATGAGCTTTACATTCAGCTCCAGAAAACAATGTGCTGTATGTAGGAAAGAATACCGCGGCTCAACACCTGCACCATCTAGCTGACAAACCTGGAGCAGCCCTCATCCTGATCCTGAATGTCATAAATGGTGTAAAATGATTTTCTTATCAGTTTTTGACATTTTCCATTAAATGGTTTTCAAATTTAACTTAATATTTGAGTGATTCTTAGTTTTAGACTAGTTTGGTAATCTACTTCCCCCACTTTTACTCCTTACATTTTCAAAATGGGCTCGTTACTTTTGCTTTAAGGCATTTGAGGGAAGGTATTATTTTGTCACCGTTGGGCATCAGGAATTCCTTACTTATGGCCAATAAACAAATTATTTTCAAGAGTAGGTAGCGGGACCAAAGTGTAGATGGCATAACTGAAGGAGTGCTTCGCAGACACATTTTCAGACACTCTCAAATAACTTGCATTCTTTACAGTGATGACACACAAACATTAACCTGACTGCAACATCGCTGTATACAAATATATGATGTGTATATGTCTTAGCTTCATAGTTCCACTGTTTTAAAATCAAACATTAAACCAAACAGGGGTAATGACCTGTCCAGCAGAGATTGGCTAGGTCTTGTTTCATCTCAGGCTCAGTTGAACTCTTTCTGTCTGCTTTTCCTCATCACTGCTCTTCTGTCTTTTCCTTTCGACTTGTTTCTGCGCGCTTTCTGCTCAAGTCAGCCCCCTCTTCTGGTGCGCATGCTCTGCACCACATGCTCGATGGGGTCTGTTCAGCGCGTACACCACAGGTGTGGAGAAGCACTGATTAATGTTCCAGTTTCAAAATAAAATCTGCCGGAATGCGAAACATGTTCCCTTTAAGACTAAAATTTCAATGTTTCAAATCATATTCCAGGGTTTTTACTTCACCAAATATGAGGTATCGACAAGAAAATAAAAGACAGATCTGCATGTTTGAAAATGTTTGGAGAAAACAAATTCTGTAAAGATAAGATGGCGCTCCTGTGTATTTCTGGCGCTCCCCGTGTGTGGCAACTTGTTATCTTCTTTATTTCATCTTTATTGTAGTAATATACCTTCAACCCAGAAGTCCCTCTGACAGAGAGGGACCGCTAGGGGTGGCAGTCTGCCTGCTATTGAGTGAGCGCGGCACACGGTAGCAGTCCGCTACTGAGGCCCTGCAACGCACTCAGCAGCGCGGCCCTACTGAGAGAGGCAGCTACCCCTCTGTGTCCTAAAGCAGGATTCTCAGGTTTATATACTCACGCCGGCATCCAATCCACCAATCGTTGCTTCTGGGAGTGTCGAGGGAGCCCCCAGCAGCCAATGGAGCGCGCGGACTGGCACAGTTCGATTTGCATAATCGAGGGCGCTTGCAGATTGCGAGTGTGACTGGAATGTAGCTCAAAAAAACAACAACAAAAAAACACTCTGTGCTGTGGTCCTTCGTCACTCGGCCAGCTGTTTCCAATCAGCCGTCATCTACGACCAACGGCATTTAAGCTGGATGCAGTGACCTTCAAAGTGGGATTATTACATTGAACTGGAACTGTCGGCTAGCGGACCTGCTAACTTTTACTTCCTCTTGAGGAGAATCTGGCAGAGAGAAGTTTCAGGGAGCATCACTTGTGCTGGGCTACCACAAGCAAAGGAGCAAAGGAGGAGCACAATTGGGAACTGTATTATTTGTGAACTGTTGGAATATGTTTTGGAGCACTGTAAGTAAACGTCTTTTCACCTCAGTCTAAAAATCGCGCCTGGGTCCTCTTTCCCTCTCACTTCCTTGACAATTCCGTGAAGGGAATAAAGGCCTGTTTCCAATAACCGCCGGTCCGTTTTAAACGCCAGGCTGGTTGGATAATTTTTTGAATAAACACCCGGGCCATAATTGGAAGATATACGATATGCATTATTGTTTGGCACTTTATGTTAATTAATAGCAGTTACTTACATGCTGTATTACGCAGGCTAATTTATGGTTGTAGGCAGTTATTGGCTGTTAGCATTAGCACTTGTTTATGCAGTTCATCATACACTGTATTTTATTGTTACAGTTTCACACCTGCCATATAAAGCGAAGTCTAAATCCACTCTGGCGGCAGTGACTTTTGTGTGGAGGTGTTTAACTCCTGGATAGTAGAAAGTGGTTCTACGAGGCCAGTACAACCTCACTACCTGGATACTGGACTACCTCACCGACCAACCACAGTATGTGAGAACTCAGGGCTGTGTGTCCGACAGGGTCCTCTGCAGTACGGGGGCCCCACAGGGAACGGTTTCTCTTCACCATCTACACTGCAGTCTTCTCCCACACAGTGCTTCCTTCAGATGTTCTCAGATGACTCTGCAATAGTCGGCCTCATTACTGATGGTGACGACAAGGAGTACAGAGAACTGATCCAAGACTTTGTGGATTGGTGCCGGCAGAACTACCTCCAGATCAACACTGGGAAAACCAAGGAGCTGGTGGTAGATTGCTGCAGGTACAAACATCCACCACTGTAAACACTAAACATTCAAGGTAAGGAGATTGAGGCTGTGGATAGCTACAGGTACCTTGGTGTTCATCTGAACAATAAACTGGACTGGACTCACAATTCAGATGCCCTCTACAGGAAAGGGCAGAGCAGGTCGTACCTGCTGCAGAGACTCAGGTCTTTTGATGTGAAGGGCCCACTCCTGAAGACCTTCTATGACTCTGTGGTGGCCTCAGCCATCTTTTACGGTGTGGTCTGCTGGGGCGGCAGCATCTCTACTGGGGACAGGAAGAGACTGAACAGGCTGATCCGGAGGGCCAGCTCTGTTCTAAGATGCCCTCAGGAAACAGTGGAGGTGATGAGTAACAGGAGAATTGTGGCTAAGCAGTCGTCCCTGTTGGACAACATCTCCCACCCCATGCAGGAGACTGACAGCACTGAGCAGGTCCTTCAGTGGCAGACTGTGGCACCCACGATGAGGGACGGAGATATTTCACAGGTCTTTCCTTCCTACTGCTGTCAGACTCTACAACAAAGACTTTGCAGCTGACCAAACACAAACATCAACACATGTGCAATAACACTAAGTGCAATTCTCTTTTTTTCTGACAACGTAGTATTTTATTCTATAGCATATAGTATCTTATTCTTATTATCTTATCCTATTCCATTGTTTTTCTAATGTTTATGATACTGTAACTTTGCACTGTCCACTTTCTGCTGTGACACAACAAATTTCCCACGTATGGGACTAATAAAGGTTTATCTTATCTTATGTTTGTTTGTTTGAGAAGTAAATAAGGAAACAAGTTAAAATGAGTTAAAAGAAAAAAATAAAAACCTCAACAATCCCCTCTGAGAAAACACTAGGCGACAGTGGGGAGGAAGAACTGCCTTTAAACAGGGAGAAACCTCCAGCAGAACCAGGCTCAGGAGGGGGCAGTCAACTGCTGACACTAGTTGGGGGGTGAGGGTGAAAAAAGAAAAAGGATGAAGAAGGGAGGGGAGAGGTTTTATGAGAGAAAGGGGAAGAGGGGAGAGTAGAAGATTAAGATGGAGCAGATGTGGAGGAAGACAAGGCTGAGGAAGCAGCAGTGTCCCTCCTCCGGAACAAGCGGAAGCATTTTTTTATTTATTTTTTTTCAGGTACTTTTCCACAAGTGCTTTTGTCTCCAGGATGACGGTTTTCAACTCATCGATTATTTCTGCACTTCTTCTGATGTCGCTTGTTTTTCTTTAAGCTTTTCTTTCAGTTCTTTAGATGTTGCCTCCTGTATTAGATTTGCATTGCCTTTGTCTTTGTTTCTCTGCTGTACTTTCTCGTGCATGTCTTCTAACTGCTGATTTCTTCTCTGGATTTCTTGAAGTCTACACTGCAGGTCTTCATGTATTTTCTCTTGTTGTTGCTTTTGCGCCTCCATTTCAGTGTTTTTGCACATCAAGTTGTTGAAGGCCAACAACATCCCCTTAATGAGCTCTGCGTTATTTCTCGCCCTTAGATTGATCATACGCTGCATCTCTAAACATTGTTTTTTCCAGTTTTTCCTTTTCCAGTCAATTGTTTTGGACTTCATTTCATTGTATACTTCTTGCAGTTTTAGATTTTTCCTCTCAAAGTCCTGGAGAATAAGTTTGTCTTCTTTCTGTTTGATGTCCTGTTGCTGTTTCGCTTGAAGAAACTCTTTATTTTTTTTGCCGTGTTTCATCAATCCTTACCTGCAGCGCTCTGTATTTTCTCTCCATGCCTTGCAGTTTGCATTGCATGTCTCTCTGATTTATGTCCTGTTGTTCTTTCTCTTGAAGGATTTCTTCGTTTTTTTTTCCAGAGCATCAAGCTTTATTTGCAAGTCTTTGTTGTCCTCCTCGATGTTCTGAAGCTTGCAATACGTTTCTTTCTGTTTTATCTCCTGTAGCCGTTTTTCTTGAAGAAACTCTTCATTTGTGTGCAGTCTATTTTCCAGCCTTGCTTTCAGCACTCTGTACTTGATCTCAATGTCTTGGAGTTTGCACTGCATCTGTTTCTTCTCTTGGAGCATTTCTTTATTTTTTTTTCCAGTGCTTTATCAAGTTTTCCTTGGAGCTCCTGATTCTTTTTGGCCATGTCTTGGAGATCCCATTGTTTCTCCTCATTAACATCTTCCTTTTCTTGAAGCTGGAAGGACAATGTATTTAACTGAGTGCTCTTTTTCTCATTTTCTTGCAACAGGAACATAATCTTCTCTCGCTGATGAAATATTATTTCCCAGACGTCATTCATATACTCTGTCTTGGGCAGGTATTGCGTATTGTTATTGTTCATGAGATTTTCCTCTTGCACTTCTTCCAAGCACATCTGCTCTAGTTAAATATTCTCTTCTTCATCCCAGAGAGGAGAGCTGAGGTAAGCTTTTTCTGTTTTTTGGTGTTTTCTTGGAGACATGTTGGAGTCCGTATTGGGTTTTTTTCTACATAATAAAGCTATTTTAAATGTTTTTTTACTTATCCTACTTTTATAAAAGGGAAGATTATTTAAAGAATATGTATTAAAAAAAATTTTTTAAACACTAATCATCTAAGGGTATAACAAAAATGAAACAAAATTGAACAGTTATGTCTATAACTTCTATCCCCTGAAGGAGAGGAACGAGGTACAACACACAAGTATGGGATATCACGCCTTCACGTGACCTGGCTGAAGAAACCTTTATTCACGCCACAGGCAAATGGCCTGTGATGACATGCGCACACCCCCGCCTGCACGTATACCCCCGTCATCACAGTCATCCTTCAGTTCAACAGCCGCTCTTCATCGAGCGAAGCTGCCCAGTGGGGCCACCTTTTGTTGTACCTGTTCGTTCCCTTTCAGTCGATTCACTTGGTACAACACATAAGTATGGGACATATATACACGTCCCGCAGAGCAGCCACCAAACTGGAATCGGACCACCACCACCTTATTGTGCAGTAGATCCAGCAGAAAGGACAGTATGAGCCACTGAAGGGGCTGTAAAGTCCAAACGATAAAACAGCACAAAAGTGTGCATCAGACAGAAAGAGTTCAACTGAGCCTGAGATGAAACAAGACCTAGCCAATCTCTGCTGGACAGGTCATTACCCCTGTTTGGTTTAATGTTTGATTTTAAAACAGTGGAACTATGAAGC
>VURO01050627.1:11416-23079 GCA_015108175.1 Pelvicachromis taeniatus | reverse complement strand
TTTCCACCACTGGCGGCAGCAACAGAGACGGTAAAACCGAGGAGGTGGAAGCGGTAAGGGCGGGAACAGCTGGTGACGCAAATTTGAAGGCTAGATCGTCCCGTTTCACAAGCCTCGCACTTCCGGCCTTCGGAGGACCCGGCCCACGTAGACCTCGAAGGCCGATGCAGCCCCTGAATTGGGACACAGCTTCCGTCTGATGCACTCATTCCCAATTCTGTCCATCCTGGTCACTCCCAACTTCTTCTTGACCTCTCCAGCCCTGTGTCCTCTCTTTTTCTTTGTGTCACCATTATCACACCACACATCATAGCAGCTCTCACCTCACTTTTACCACAATAGTACTCCCAGATTCAGCACCTTCAGTGCTGCTGGCCTTACTTCTCTTCTACTCTTACCTTCCTCCTATAAGCCATCTCTCTCCTTTATCTCATCATCCCTACATTTAAACTCCCGACTCTCCCCTCCTGACGTCTGCCTTTCCTTCTCTCTCACTGCCTCCTAACACACCTTCCCCCTCTCCCCTTCAGCCAACAGTAGCACTGTGCTGGCCAGCAGGAGTGGAGGCGGTCATTGTTAATTCGATCCGATATGGAAGTGGCGTCCTTGATTATCATGTTTGATTTGATGAAGATTTTACACCCTTCCCATTGAGATGGCTTTGAGACTGGCACTAGGAGTGCAGGGGTCTGTCCCCCCCCCCCCCCCCCCCCCCCAATATGGATTGCTGCTTTTCATGTAAATATTAGCGCACAGGGCTGTACACGAGTCTCCTCAAAACCACGTCCAGTGTTTTCTTTAGTTTTCTTCAGCTCTGTAGAGATCCTATTTATTTCTGATTGAATATTGTGATTTGCCCCCTGACAGCTGGGAAAGGCTTCAGCACCGCGGCCACTGTGAAACGTATAAGAGGAAGTGAATCGATTGATCTACCGTATTTTCCAGACTACAGAGCGCACCTGAATATTAGCCGCACAACTTGAAATTATGAAAAATCATATTTTGTTCATACATTAGCCGCACCAGACTAAAAGCCGCAGGTGCGCTAGCGAGCGGGCTAGTAGCGCTAGCGAGCGGGGCTAGTAGCGCTAGCGAGCGGGCTAGTTGCTAGTAGCGGCGGTGCACGGCTCGCCTTGCAGGTGGAGGGCAATGGAGCGTCTGCTCCACCAGCCTCGGAAGAGCCCCGCAAAGTGGGCCGCGCACCGCCACCCGACCGACCCAGCCCTTAGAACCAATCCTTATCCCGAAGTTATGGATCTGACTTACCGACTTCCCTTAGCTGCCAGAGGCTGTTCACCTTGGAGACCTGCTGCATATGGGTACAGGGCCAGCGAGTGCCAGCTTGCTAATCTAGTCTCTTTTTCGTGCTAATTCGTACGTGCCATACAAAGTAATGCCTACATGTCACTCTTTTCCGTGTCTGATCACATGCCTTTCCGCCAGGCAAAATGGCAGAACAAACCAAAACAAATCCTCTTACGATGTCACAAAAATCATGAAAAAGCCTTAGAAAAGCCGCACCAGACAATAAGCCGCAGGGTTCAAAGCTTGTGCAAAAAGTAGCGGCTTATAGTCCGGAATTTACGGTACTCACCCAGAGGTTAATCGTGCATGACTGACAACCTCTGGGCAACCACTTTTGTTTGCAAGACAATTGCACAGTTTGCCAGGTGGAAGGCGATCTGTCTCAGTCTGACTTGGAATAACTGCATTCACTCACAAACAGGTTGGCAATGATTTGGAATTAATCACCATATAATTTATAAACGCAGACTGTTTGACTTTTATTGGTTACAATATGTTAACAGTTTGCTTGGAGGAGTGTAATTCAAATAATGAAACACAAAGGTTTGTGGTTTTTACTGTACAAAAAAGTCAGGTTTAGTTTTGCACCAGATATTCATGTAATAGTTGCCACTATGAGTATTTTTCAAGGAGATGCTATTGGAGTAAGTGAGTACTGGAATAACTGGCACCGCCCGTTGGCACAAAACTGTGAGTGCAGTACCAAAACTTTGACTTTGTCCTGTTGCTCTTTACTCACCAGAGTGTTTCTAGCAGAGCTCCTCAGAACAGCATGACAGGAAGGGAAAATGAGAATCCCGATGCAAGATGCATACAAGGATATATCTAGTTTACCATATTCAGAAACCTTGACATCATTTTGGACAGTGAGCTCAGTGTTGATGATCTTTATAATAAGGTCACCAGAACAGCTTTCTGTCACTTGAAAAATGTATTTAAAGTTAGAAAATCCTTAGTTCAAACTGACTCCAAGACACTAATCCATAAATTGATATCAGCAGGCTAGAATACTGTAATGTTCTTTTTTCAGGGTTATCTAAATAAATAGACGACTTCAACTCAATTCAAACTACATGGACATTTGAACACATTACTCCAGTACTGAAGCCAGTTCATTTGTTCCCAGTTGAGTGCAAAATTACCTTTAACTTGCTCAGTGTCTGTCTGTTTAGTTTCTGTGGTCCTGTTCTTTGCAACTACATTCAATACCTGCATGTATGTGTTTGTGTGTGTGATTGTGTGAATGTTATCTTTTTTGTAACTTTTCTTTGTAAACCTATATAGGTTTTTTGACTAGGGTGGTTGTGGACACCCAACTTTGTGAACACAATAAGTTGAGAATGACATGATGGCGGATTTTCATTTTCTGATACCAGAAGTGCTTCTACAAAAAATCTCAGATGAGTTTCAGTCTTGGTGACCTTAAGGTTTTTTGAAAATCTTGTGAGTTCAATAACTTGAGAAAGATGTCAGCTAGGATTTTCAAACTGATACCACAGGTGCATCTATCAGGAGGCTGAAGAGTAGTATTGGTGGCGAACAGTATTTTGTATTTGTATTAAGTTTAAATATAGTGAAATATGCTATATGAATAAATCTGCCACTTTTACATAACTTCAGTAAGGGTTTGAGCTGAGCCGAGCACATTCCAGTGTTCCCAGTATTTCTACACAGAGAACACTGCACAGTGAAAACCTCTCTTTTCTCAGCCAGGTGCATTCATTCATGTTTCTTTTCTTACTTTCCTTGATGTCAACAGAGTGCATTAGCATGTTAGATTAATGTCTTCATATTATTTATGTTACAATATGTTAAGGTTAAATACATTAATATGCAGACTATTCCGAGTCACAGACTTGCCTCTTCAGACATAACTGCAATCAGATTCAAGAATACAAACAGCTTACCCTTACCGTGCCAGAATTAAATCCCCTGTCAACTTAGTGCCTTGACCAGCGGTGTTCCTCAACTTCAGTATTTAATATGCAATAATGCCAATTTAAAAACCAAAACAAAAAAAACTATTGTTATTAGACTAAAGCAGATTCCTAACAGTCTGCCTTGATGACAATTTGTTTCTACTTTTCTGCAGAGCATCATCTGCAGTCCATCACTGTTTTTTAACCAAATCTCCAAGCATGGAAGGAGGTAGCTTTAGAGTTGATCTTTTCACTCAGGAGCGTAGCTGTTCTTCTCTGTCTGCCCATGACAGTAGCTGCATGTTAGTTGCAAAGTCAACAAACCTACAATTTCTTCCTATATATCCAAATAGCAAGGCTTTCTAAATACGTCAGTACTGTGATTCTGACCCTATTAACACACCGGGCAAACAAAGGCGGCCTGAATGAAAGAATGAAGCACCCTGATAACAGAAACCCATTGCAAGTAGTGTTCTGAGCAGCAAATTGATTTGCCATATTTTATCTGCAAGTACAGAGTAATGCTGCTTCCGAAATTACTATGACAAAAGTAACTCAACAATTTGCACAAATGGAAAAGTCCCTGTAATATTACTGGTGGAACCACAGAAGCAATTTTGATTACCCAGAAAAACAGCATTTAGAATTTGTTCAAAGTAAGCAGTGTTCAAAATTACACATGTAGAAAAAACAGATGCAGAGCACATACACCTCCTGCTTATTTCTGTGGATATGTAACTGAAAAAAATCTTTATAGATTTTAGAAACTGTTGCAAAGATTTAGAGCAGTGGCTAGATGTGAAGATTTGTTGATATGTGGTTTAAACAGGAGGCACGAGTAAACATCTGTTATTAACATGCAGTTGATCTGTGCAGTTAGCATTTCCCCGTACTGCCTATGCCTGCTGGATTTGATGTAGAGCATTTCAAAAGAGTGATGTTTTTCATTTTTCTTTACTGTAATGTTCTCAGCACTGGCCTGTCAATCAAACTGCACTGGCGTACTTGGTCCTTTTGATGGTGTCGCTTGAGTTTCGGTAGATGGCATTTGTTCTCAGACATGGTGGAGACCGCTGTGCACGCTAACAACACTGTGAGTCTTTGACTTTGTTCTGTCACAGATGCACTAGGCTTACTTTTTTCAGTTTCACTACTTTTCTGTCATAATTTTACATTCGGAACCTAAACCTTGACCTTCTTTCTTTCACACATATTCCCACTCTGTTAGTGCCTTGTTCGGCGGTTGTCCCTAGCTAACACCCTGCATACATCAATACACTTACATTTCCTTTTTTCCCCATAATTTCCCTCTCTAACCTTTTTTACCTCATAGCAATACACAGAATCCATCAGGAAGAGGTCATAGGGTCACCTGGCGCCCACACATCTCTCGCATTCATCTCCAGGGAATCCTAAAGGGGTAAAAAAGGTGTCATTTTAGCACCAAAGTGAGCTGAGCCCATTATTAATAACATTAGGTGAAGTTAATAGGCAGTCATAATTCTCCAGATTCAGATGACTTCATTGGAGAAATTGGCCTAGAAACATTTAATTTAATTCCAAATTACTGTGGAAGTTTCTCATTCTGCTGGCAGTTTAACAGAAAATAACAGAAAATGGCTGTGCAGGTTACAATGAAGCACACAAAGAGGGGAAGTAATTGAAAAGTATTGTCCTTCAGGAAATATAAATGGGGTGAAAAAGACAAGGGAGAGATGTAGATGCCGAACACACAAGAGAAAGTGTAATTTTCTATATATGTGTGTGAAGGAAAATGATATTAAAACGGACGGAAAGCACTTGAACTACCTTAAACATACATCTTTTAAAGTGACTTTCAGAGCTTCTTTTTTTTAAAATCTGAATGCAGTTACAACAAAAACAGCCCTTGTTGCACAAACCTAAATAATTCACCGTCTTTAGTTCTTGCAAAGTGGAAGCAGCATGGTGGCCACAACTGAACTAGATAGTGAGGGCACGGTTCCAGCTGTGCCTTCTGCTTTAGAAACTCTCACTTGAAGCATCTTTGATGTTTCGTGATCTCTCTGTAAAAGCACAACAATAAAAGTAAACAGCTTAGTTAATTAATTTTTGATGTCGTGTTTTTGTGTCTCCGCAGCCTTTGCTCATAGACACTTAAGTTGGGTCGAGGTTAGGGAGCTGGGAGAAAGACGAGTGCTTTATTAAAATTTATGTCATGCATTCAACTTTCAAAAGGTCCCCAGAAGCCATTCATGGTTGCTGACTAGCAACATCTTGTGCCCTTTGATGAACTTTTGTGTGCTTGCAAAGTAAGCTGTTAAGCAGCTAAACTGCATTATAATTGTGATTTAAAAAAAAAAAAAATACATTGTAACATTGAATATTTCTATAACTCCAAGCCCAGTTTCTACCAGCATGTCATCTCAGTAAATGATCATGCCTGTAAAACCATCTTTTCTCAGTTGAAGGTTACTACTGACCACTTAGAGCCAGTTGATCCGCTTGTATATATTGTAAACAGTGACCTGATCTTACCTTCTTTCAGCAACTGCAACTACAAATATTGTGTTAGTCTAATTGTAAAATGAGGTATATGTAACTTCAAAGTAGCAACAATATGTAATTTGCAGCCTGTTTATTAGACTATGTACTTGTATTTGTTGGAGAATGCCCCATTGACAAGACTTAGTGGACTATATAGGAGTTATGGTAGTTAGTTCTTTAGGATTTCTGGTGATTCCCAAGGTCAGCTATAGGGAGTGGTTACTTGCTTAGTATGCTATAACATGTTAAACATAAAATACATCTAATCATATACAAAGATGCTGTATTTGTGCAATTTTTTGTTAACACTTTAGTTGTAAGTAATTATTTGTAATGCAAAAAGAAGAAAATTGTCCTTTTTTCTGCTATTACATCGCAATTCAATATACAGTGTCCATCTTTGTTGAAAAGAGATATCCAGATAATTACAGGAATTTTGCATAGCTGCCTTTGAGCAAGTCTCTAAAGCTTCTGTAATGGAGTTGCGCACCTGACAAATAGACATTGCTTGCACCAAGAGAGGTCAACTTCAGGTGTGCATGTCCAGCAGCTGAATGGTACTGGGAATAAAGACCCAGTGCTTAATAAATGATTGTAGGATAAATACGAGTTAAATAAGTAATAAGGTTTGTACTGAAAGTTTAATACTGCAGTAATGTGGGTATTGGTGGTGAAAAAGGATCATTGGTTCCTAGCTGTGTTTGATCCATTAGGTCATAGTTAGTTCCCAGCAGAATACATTTACAACAGGCTGGAATGAGAAGATGAATTATTAAGCCCAAATAGAGACAAAAAAAACAACAAAAAACCTTCTGACTGCTGCTATGGTGCTCAGCTTGTACTGCTCAGAGAAAAACAGCTTATTTCAATATGTACAGAGGAATAACATATACAAAGAAAGAATAAGTGAATGATGAGTGAAATGGAAGATCAAAACTAGCTTTTTGATTAAGGTTATGTGAAAGTCTGGACTGGGACAAAAATCAGCTCAAGTCGGCCCACTGTGATTGGTCAAAATAGTCCAAATGGTCCAATTAAATATGTGGACATTGTTGTGCAAGTCCTCAGAGCACTAGTAAAACTATACGAGTAGTAGTACACGAAAAAAATATAGATAAAACAGCAAATTGAATATATGTATATATGTTTGATTAATGATACTGAAAGATTTTCTTTTTGATCAGATTGGTACAGTCATTGCACTGCAGTGCAACATGTGACAATTTAAAGCTAAACTTTATTTGCTAGCAGTAGCTAATGGTCAAAGAGGCCATTCATGTTATTTGAATTCCTGAATCTTTTACTTCCTAATTATGTCCCTTCATCTATTTTCATCCACGTTTATTAACCCTCGTCTTACACCTCTCCACAGCTATTGTGAGCAGCAGCAGCCGCCTGACTAGTGACCAGTACCTGTGAGGGCTTGTTTACTCGTTGCTGGTACTGGGGTTGGCAGTGCAGCTGCAGCAGCCTCGATAGCCAACATGTCAGTTTACTGAACACATTTTGATGAATGTGTTTTTAGTTTCTTTTTTGTTTTCTGTCTTAGCCTTTCAGCTCGACATTTTTGCTTTTGTTTGTCAGTCTTTATGAACCAAACCTTCCACAATAAAGTTGGTTCTATGATGTGCATGAGCGGGAAGGTAGGGTTGGGGTTACGTCAGCAATGAAAATAAACAAATGGGCTACTTACCCTACAAACACTGACAAGACAAAAAAATGCCACTGGGCAAATGATCACCAGTCCAGCCCTGGTTGTGTGCACACCCTACAGCAAAGGTGGGTTTAAGACACTCATCCCCACAAATTTGCGTTGTGAATGTCAGATACAGAGTTTGATTTTCATCAGTTGCAATGGATCCATTGTATAGCAGCCTTTCAAGCCTCTGCTTTCTTATATTTTATATGTTTGTCCCAATTTATTACATTTCCATGAAAAAAAAGTAAAGCAATGAAGCAGTTTGAACATATGGTTGAGCTGTGAATGGTTTAAAATGTTGGAGAAGTACTACAACAACCTCATTTTGGTTTCAGTTGATTGCTTTTCATTTCCCATCTGTATTTTTATTCCTCTTCTCTCTCTCCTTGGTGAATTGACCCTTTGCTTTGTTTAGTGATACAGAGATGAAGCTCGGTTTGAACCGTAGTTTTATTTTTTTTAAAAAGATGTTGTGTCCTTTTCCCTTAAAACTCTGGTTGTGTTTGACAGTGATGTGACCTAACCCCTTCACTGGAGCACAACAGAAGTACTTTTTAATTTGAGTTGTTGTTTCATCATGCATTTATGAAAAAACAGTATGTTTGAGTGTGTTACTCAGTGACTTGTCATGTCTTCAATTCAGTGCTTTGCATGGCAACATGCATGCAGTCTTCCTCCCGTTGTTCTTGTTTCTCTTCTTGTCTTGGTGAAATAAACAAGGTTGTTGGCATTAACTGTGACCACAAACCAAAGGCGTTATTTACTTTGTGAACAGTGAGCATTGTTAGAAGGTAGGAAACATAATGAGGAGAAAAGGTTAAAAAGAGCTCTGAAAGTTTCACACAAAAGAAGAAGAGCTAGATCAGAAGCAACTTATGGAAACATAAGCAAACAATAGATTTGCATTAACGTAGAGGCTGTTAGCGAGCATGCACAGAAGAGCTAATTGTTAGAAACTCTTTTGTGTTTTGTATTATCATTTTGTAATGCTCTGTAAAGGGTATTCATATTATTTATTGTGAAGGATGAATAATTTAATTTTTCTAATATGTCGCACAACCTAAAATTAACTGTTGCCTTAATGAGGTTCATGTTGTAAGGCAAAGATCCAACTATAGAAGAGATAGAAACTCAATGATCCCTGTGATCAGAGATTTTTGGGTGGAAGGACTCTGTTAGTTCATGGATACGGAGTAAAGGGAATGAAAAAGGAAAAAAACAAAAAACCTAGAGGAGTACACACAACCAACAAACAGGACAAAAGACAAACTGTGCTTAGAAAACTGACTTTTCTAAAAGTTGTAAAAGCTTTATTCCACACAGCACTTTACTTTTCAGCAGTCGAAAAACTAAAAGCTGCTTCATCAAAATTTTTTGTCTTGCACTTTCAACACTGAAAGACCCCTGGGTAATACTTTGGAAGCAGGCCAGACTTGATAAATGTTTTGAAACAGGGGTGAGGAAGCACATTAGGAGGCAGAAAGGTTAGTGGATGATGCAATCACTAGACCTCCAACCAAGAGACAAGAATGTGAGTCTCCTGTGGGGTCTTCACTTCGTTCTTTGAGTCTCTCTTTATGGGATGCCGCTTCTCATTTTTCCTTTTTCTGATCAATGGTGTGCCCACACTTTTAGTAATTGGTCTCAAATTTATAACTGTCCAAAATGCATTTTTACACTGAAAAATTAACAGAAGCCTAGTTCACATTAACAAATGACGCCTTTTTTCAACAAAAGGGTTTTTTTTTCTCAGCTGTAGTTTTGTTCAACATCAAGCTGAAAAGTCAAAAGGGTTTGAGCAAAAAGCACCCACATAAACTGTATTTTGAAAAAGGTTTATCAAATATTTCTCCTGAAATTAATTTAAATTAATTTTTATTTTAATGTTTTTTCAGTTTCACTTAAAAACAACATAATAATTTAATATTTTAAGCATTAGTATTACAGAGAGTAAGGTATTGCTAAATATTTAATTAATCATTTATAATTACATTTATTACATTTTTACATTTATATTAGTCTTACATTAATACACATTAGTATTTAATGTACAATTGGGGCTGTAAATGCAATAAAAACATGATTAAACATCAACATTTTAGTACATTAAAATGAAAATGTATTTAATAGGGGCTCATTCGACTTTCATTAATTCAAATTTCAAAGTCTTGAAATGTAATATAAACACTTCCTACTGGTGTCACTCTTTGAACAAAGAGTGCATAACCACACCGTGATGCTCCATGTCATGTATTATTGGGGTAGTGTTGTGCTGAAGTGCTTAATACTGTATTGAGAAAAAAAACCAAGTTCCACGGGAATACAGACCTATCACTCACGGATTCGTCCTTCAGCATTATAATGTGATCCAAAACCTTGAAAGACAAAGCTTCAAATAATGGAAGAGCAGCATAATTTCCAGACATATATCCTATCAAAACCAAAGTGTTATACCAAAGCAATACATTTGTGGGAACTTCGGCAACAGTTTTGGAATGAACTTTTGATCGTAGAAAGGATTCCACAGGGATGTGTTCAGCTGCTGAATGAGAAAAGCATTTTACTGTAGTGTATTTATGCGTACGCAGTACATATTTCTGCATCACAGGAAAACAGCTTGCAGTGTAACAATGGCAAAGAGACAAATGCTTTGGTTTTGCTTCATAAAGATATTAACATATAAAAAAACGTATCGCTATTATTCAAACAAGTCAGTTTTATTTAATTGCACAGACAGTGCCAGCGGCGTCCTCTAATAAAGTCCTTCTCTTTTTGCACTTCTGCTGCCTTTAAATACAAACAGGTTTCAGAAATACCACCGCACACTCACACACACAAAGAAAATCTCATTCATAAGAACCGCTGTGGTTTTATATAGATTAAAGTAATTGGACATAAAGGAACTGAATGTAAAATGAATGCAAAAACAACACAACTGACCCTAATTACATGCTTTGTGATTGGTTTTATAAGAGTAAAAGAATGTAACACCAGTGAAGGAAGAAGCATAAGCAAACTTCTGAGAAGTCTAAAGCTCGTTGTGAGTGTTTTATAGAGAAGCTCCTGAATCATCACATATAAAAACAGAAAGGCTTTTCTAACTTAATGACTCAAAGGCTGAATCTGCTACTGCTATCACAAGAAAAAAAAAATCCTCCCAAGAACAGAATAAGGCTTGACATTATTTACATTACTTAGTTTTTATTGCTCCTAGTGTAACTAATTCATGTCACTGTTGCTTATTGGCCCCGGCTGTAAAATGCCATCATCCACTGGAGCAAATCTCGACCCCCAGTTTTTCTCATTTTGAACTCATTGTGCATGGACTAGTTTGGAGCTGTTAACTTTTTTTTATGATTGAGCAACAGTAATGATAATCTTGTTGTTATAATACTGGAGTAACTTGTCTAATTCTCCTCTTTGTATAACTTGCCACCACGATTACCCGGTTGCCTTGGAGATGTCACCTGAACACTCATTAAATGTCAGTCACTCAGTTTCACCATACTTCCTGACTTTCAGTCTCCTGCTCCTGTGTCTTCACATTCATTTACTACTTTCACAGTCATGTGATTTGGCGCTATATAAATAACGCAAAATCATGCGCTATATATATAAAATTGAATTGAATTACTTCCAGTGTTCTTTGCTATCTTTCACCTTTGCTATGTTTGCCCTCTTCTGTTTTCCATGCTGATTTGCTCTTTGCATTTTAAGCCATCGCTCTATTTTATTTTTGGTCGTTTTCAGCACCCACTTTTATTCTTCTTGCTCCTTTTTTCCTCTCCTGACTCATGTCCTCTTATCTCTTATCTGTGTGTGTGCAGCCACTCAATGTATTCACCTGAATATAAATGTTTATAATATAAACCGGATTTATAAATGTTTTTACAAGCAAGTGTGCATACATAAGCAGTTTGCAGTATATGTGGGTTGCCACACATAGAGGAAAGCGCCATGACTTTGCATCCAGTTGCCTCATTATGGTATTTAGTCAGGCTTATGTTTAAGCATAAGGCTGCGGGATGGTATGGATCTAATCCTGTTTAAACACATCCTGTGCTTGTGTGTTAATTGTGGCTTAGTTGTGTGTCAGAAAGCAACTTGTGTTTGAGTCAAAAACTGAAACAGCGATAGAGACAGAGAAAGATCAAGGATTTAAAAATAACAGGGTTAGAGGCCACCGAATCGGTGCGCATATCTCAAGCACTTTG
>VURO01050627.1:0-11396 GCA_015108175.1 Pelvicachromis taeniatus | reverse complement strand
TATCTCAAGCACTTTGTGAACCTATTTTTGAGAAGCAAACTATAAATAAGTGTAATATTATATTATTTATTATCTTTTTTTTCTCAAATTGATTTAGTTCCAATATATGAACTCTTTATGTGGTGAAATATGGTGCACTTGCACTATGTTGTGATCCAATATGAGCCTGTGCATGGTTCACACCCAGATTGTTATAGGCGGTGTGAGTGCAACCCACCAGTGGAATGACAAAGTGTAATAAGGCAAGACAACCTTGCCTCGTTTGAGTTAACCCTTGGCCTCTGTCACAGTATTGTAGGGCTTTCAAAATAGATAGTGACTATCTGGACCAAGACATCCTATTTTTCTCTCTGGTCATTGTCTATGAATACAGATAAATTAAAAAAGTGAACAAAAAGCTCACTTTTAGTTGGATGATAGCCAATAGTTACAGTCGTCTCTTGTTCTACCACATTGATTGTTCATATTGCACCCAAAGCCTGCTTAAAGTGAATGATCAATGAAACTTGACCACAAATGGAAACCAAATTAGTTCCAGTACCAAAACATTTGTCGCTTGCAAGTATATATTTATATGAAGCTATCTGTTTCTAGAGATTACTGAGGAAACAACTTCCAATAAGAGCAAATGTGGAGGGCCCTTTGTAAGTTTATAAGGGTGAATGGATTTCACTGAAGAGATGAAAACAAATATTTATAAACAATAGAAACCGGATCAGATGTACAAAGGATTTGCGCAGGAAGGTTCATACCTCACATATTTTAAGTTATATATTAATACTATGTTGTAAATAATTGTCTGCATTTGGGTTCTTTTATATTTTATATATCTAATGTAGTTATTTGGCGAGATTAAAAACTAATTTGGTGGCACTTGTTTATCAGAATCAGAATACTTTATTAATCCTTAAGGATGCAAATAACTCTTTGCCTCCTTTTAAATGATACCAAATGATTAATGCTGCAGCTTCTAAATTCTCTTATTACAATAGCAAAAAATAAAAAAGGCCCCAAAAAAACACTTCAAGTGAGATTTTGCTGTTGAAATAAAGAAAAACTATCGTGACCAGCAAACTAACCTTTAAATTTCATACACGATCATGTGTCAGCAGGACTTTGCTGTTACAAATGAAACAGCTGCCGGTTCACCTGGATGATGGATTAGTATCTAAATAAGAAAGAACAGATTTGTGGTTTTGATTATTTCATATTTGTGCTGTTTATGTTGCAATGCTATATGTAATGGCCTTCATAACCACTAAAGTTTCCTCTCATCTAATCGTACTCACATAAAAAAAAAGAAGAAAAGAATGAGGGCTGGCGATTTTGGAGAAAAAAGAGAATGTGGAACTGAGGTCAAATGGGCCTCACACCTTGTTTCTTACTTGACTGAACATTCAGCATCCTTCACCCCAGGGCTCTGCCCGCCATGTCCATCTCTCTGCAGATGTGTGGGTGTGTGTGTGTGTAATGACAAAAAGAAGCTGAACACAAAAAAAAAATGCTGAAAGGAAAAAGGACAGAGGAGCATAAGAATAGGACAAATAAAGCTGAAGTTGAAGGACAAATTTTAGATGATACTCAACAGAGTTTGCGATTGCTCAAATAATACTTGCACATATAACAGTGTCAAGATGAGGTTACTAGATACACTTGGTTGGGAGTCGTGAGGTTGAATATTATAAGAAATTTTAAAAAATATATTGTTAAGGAAGATGCAATGCAAACTTGAGTTGTACTCTCTGGCGACACTGAACATAGATTTTCACCATCTTTATGTGCAGCACACTGTGACTGTGAGTCACAGGCAAATACAAGACAGTGAGCTTTAGTATGTGGACCCAGCATTGCACTGTGAAGTTTCTCCACTGAGTTTGTGTAGCAAAGTTAAATTACCGTGTACAGACTGCAGTAAACTATGTGAGAAGTAAAGTTACTAAGCAACTGCCAGTTGGTACAGACAACAAATGCTGGAGTAATTTCCCATAATCTGATAGCATCATTTAGTCAAAGCAAACACTATGTGATTCATATGTGTTTAAAATGGGGCTGTGCACACCACATGTAAAAAAATAATGACTGGCCTATTTTTACTCTTGAGAAGAACATCCCTGAAGTGCGTACTTACGCTCTGGTATAGCCTCTTTCATTGATTATCAATGTTGCAGCATCTGCAGACGCTACATGCACAGGGTTACTTTAAAGATTAAACTCATATGCAATCCACCCCCACATCCCCAATCCCAGTATCTGCTACCTTACCACCTCACACTGCATAATATCATTGTACTTCCTACATTAGTAGGGAGTGTGAGCATTTGTTAATGTAAATCCTGTCCTGTAGGATCATCCGGTATGAAGAGTTGTCCTTGGGAGAAATGAGTAAACACAGGAGTGGTTGTGAATTTAATGTGTTGAAATTTTCCTTCAAGGTGCCCTGTAGCATTTTCTTGTTTACATTCAGTTTTACTCACCGGAAGGCTTTGTATTCATTTTGTTGTTCTTTTTTTGTTGAAGCCTAGCAAAATAGTTCTGCCAGTTATTTGCAAAGTTGCATTGGCTTTTTTGTGTATTGCTTACCAATATGATTGCTTTTCTAAAGTGTAATATGAATGTGATTTATGCAAAATCTGCATCTGCAAAGTGGCAAGCAGCATGAGGAAAAGTGAAGACAAAATCCCACTTAGAAAGTGTTAAAGTTATTTAAAGTGGCACCAAACACAATGTTAACAAATAGGTTTAAGCACATGCTAACAGACACTGGATTGAGCAGCTTCACCTACAGTCACTGCTTTCACAAGACACAGGACAGAATCTGAAGACTTTCTGGTATTTTAAACTGACAGATAACTGGGCTTGACAGATTTTTTTTTTTTATCAAGAATTAATCAGTCAGTCACACATGGTACAATTGTAGCCTGTGGTAATATAGATAAAAATGCAACAACACTGAGATGTCCATTTTAATGATTTTGAAATGCCTGCATGGCAAATACAAGTATTGCACAGAAATGTTAAAAAGTGCCCATCAATTACACACACACACACACACACACACACACACACACACACACACACACACACACACACACACACACACACACACACACACAGTCAAGACTGTGATTTTATCCTCGGGCTGTGGTTCCCATTAACATCCTGTATCTGCTGCAGTGTTAACCGCCTGCGGTGCCAATCAACTGGAATGCCAGTTTTCAGCCAGTGGCAGGAGCCGCAGTTGTTGTATCTTACTATCGTAGTGTTTTTCTTTTTCCTGTTTCCTGCAGGCAGAAAGATGGAGAGAAGCATACAGACAATCAGAGGATTGTAGAGGGAAAGATAAAGAGAGGACATGCGCAGAAAGAAGTGGTGACACAGCTAAAAAAAAATGCACGTTCATGGCGGATCGTTGATTTCATTTAAAGTATGTTTTTCTATACCAGTGGAGAGGAAGTACAAGGAATAGTTTCCCACAACACAGGAAACTGTTCCTCTGGTGCTGCAGGAAACTGTTACTTTAAAAAAAAAAACATGCACAAAAAACTAAACTAAATTTTTTTTCCTTCCATTTGGTAGAAACAAAAGTTCAGAAATTGACCAACTAAGGAGTTATTTCTAGTACCAAAGTTGGGGAAACAGTAACCTACATTTTTACATTGTTACCCACCTTCCCATCTTAATGACCAATGGGGCTGTTAATTAACAACAACAAAAAAAAGAAATCTAAATTGGAACTAAAACATATCTAAAGTTGCTTAATAACTCAGTGAATTCAGTTTGATTGAGTGTTTTCTTTTCATTATCTGTGAAATCTCATTTATCGTTTATGACACTGAGACTTTCCAGGAAAAAACAAAAGAGCATTAAATGAGCACTGAGTTCCCATCAGCCCCCCTGTCAGCTGAGCATGCCTGTTATTTGTTTGTTTGGTTCTAATTGGTGCAACATCCCAACATCCAGCCTCAGCTTTGGGCTGAGATGGTGAGAGACTGATCTCAAAGAGTCTGCAGTATATGCAATATGCCAACTACACTGTAATGATGGGTGCCTGGAGTGTGTGTTGTGCAGTCTCTCTCTCTCTATATATATATATTTGTGTGTGTGTTTAGATTGCAGCTATGCATTTTTGTTAAGCAAAATAATGAATATTGCTGTTCTACATAATAATGAAGCAATAAATAATAAAAGACTCGAATAAATGGCATCTTACTCTTACATCATTCTTATATCATTCGGTTTTGCTGCTATATGTGTTTCAGAAGTTGCTTTTCATATCGATAGCTGCAGCAGTTTTATTAACTCTAAATAAGCTAAAAGAAAAAAAGAAATTCTTTTAACTGGTGTTAACTTTAGAATTAAAAATTATTAAATTAACTCAATGAGTTTAGATTCATCAACTTGTAAAGTCTGATTCCATCACCATCACCTGGCAACAGAAATACTTTGTAAAGTGTCTCTATACACACTCATATTTTAGATGAAACTTTCATATCAGAAGTCATCTTTAGAAATAAATCAGTGGCTCCTCTGAGGGAGTATGGTTTATGGTTATAATAAATATCAGAGAGAAACTCAGATGTGGTTCAGTTTTCTACAGGGGCTCTTCTTTTCATTCTTTTGAAACCCACGGTTTTTATCACATGTTTGGCACTCTCATCAACCAACCTCCACCAGCAGTTCTCCATCACACAACACACTGTATTCTAACATCACCAAGGTTAGCTAATGAAATAGATGGAGCACTTTAGAGCATAAGCAATTATACAATTTATTGGTTATTTTGATACACAAAATCAGAGCTCACAGCGCAGTCAGACATGAACATGTACCTAAAAAAGATGAATATGTCATTGCTGTGTGCAGGCAGGCAAGAAAAGGACCCAATATGCAGACTCATGGAGGCAAAAGCCAACAAAAAAAACCACAGCTTTATTGCTGGCTTGCGTAAATTAAACTGAACTGGACAACCTAGGAACTGAACACGCAGGCAGGAGTGATGGTACAACGCGACAACGAACAGGAGCACAGATACAGAAGGGGAACAGGGCAAAGAGCAAACACCTGGGAGACACGGCTGACACTAATTACAAAGACCAGATGGGAAGAAACAAGTCAGACTACACTGACCTGAGACACGGACCTTCAAAGTAAAACAGGAAACAGACAGGAACTAGAATTTACAGAGAAGAACTGTAGTACCAGAAATACAAAAACACAAATCAAAACACTAGAAGTCGCATACAACGATGAAATTAAAGAATGACAATAATACACAAAACACTGGGTCACCGACCCAGGATCGTGACAGAGTGGCTGATTTAGACGAATGCTTCTCAAACTATTGCTGGTATGTCCCACTTCATAGGCAGAGAAACATTCACAGGCCACATTCTAAAATTTCTATTAACAATAAATAAATAAAAATAATCTTGTACTCAGCTTAACTTCACCACATGTTTTTATTTTGCTTACCCTTCCTTGATTTTTACCAACATGCCAAAGAAGAGTTAGGTTAGTCATTATGAAAGTTTTACTTTTTTTGGGTTCATTTTGGTGTTGTAAAGCATTTTGAATGTAATGTGCACGTAATGATTACATAGTGGTGATTGTGTCCATGGATTTAGGTTTTCGTTGAGCACTAAAGTAGCTAGCTAAAATGTGCCTGTGTCAACTGTTTCTATCAACGATAAGTTAATTTATTATAATAATTTTGGGGACTTATTTCAGCTTTGTATTAAGCCTGAGAGAAACAAGGTCAGTTCTTCCCCTGTTTAACACAAAAAGACACATTGGACCAGATTACAGCGTACTGTCTTTATCCTTTCATGTATGCTCAGTCTGCTGCACCTTTCAGCATTCTGCCTGGATGTCCTCACATTTCTGCACGTCTCCATAATTGTTATTTGGCTGAATACCAAATGCCTGTGTATGATTTGCAGCAAAATAGTAAAATGAGCAATTCTTATTATTAATATTATACTGAAAAAAAAAATTCAGTATAAATTTGACTGCTGCACATATTACAGTTTGAGCTTATTTAAAATGCTTGATATTTTGTTAGGTACTTTAATCATGAAGACATAAAAAAAAACTAGAGATATAGAATATCTTTAATTTTGACATAATTTGATGAGAATTTTTTAAATCAAGGTGATTTTAATAAATGTCTAAGAATTATATTAATATAAAAATATCAAAGCATGTCTTCTAATTATGGGGCCCATCTTTTGGGGGATTTCTATCACAAGTATCATAAGCCCAAATCAGCATAGATCCTGATCTGAGCATTACCATAGGGGATGTAGCATAAGTTTATTCTCAAGAATCCCAAACACATTATAGTCCTTCCTATACCTCAGGCCTCAGTAGTCCAGATGAAAAACAAGCTAAAATTAGAAAATAATTGAGATGTGTGCTGCGCATGGGCTGATGTGAATAAGAAGCAGCTGATGAGCCCAGCATTGCATGTCCATCTCAGTTTGTTTTGATTGGAGTGGACTGCAAATGAATTGGTTAGGAGAGACAGAAAGGAATCAGCTGCCAATGACAATTGACTTGGACCGGCACTGATCCATGAGCGAGACAGAGACAGAGAGCACTCAGCCTTCAGTATGAGTGTCTTCGTAAGGGATTCGGTTGAAATCAAGTAGCATCGGAGCATTTGTTTTTAAGAATTAGTGTGTTTTGGTGAGTCTAGGTGAGTAGGCTATGTTAAATCCAAAGTATGCTCGTGTGGTAATCATGCATGTATGCATGGGTGTATGTTGATTATGTGTAAATGTAGTGTGATTGAGCAGGAATTATAATCAGAGCTTTCAAAGTTTCTCATTAGAATTCAAGGTTGCTGTAAAACATGTCCTTATACTAATGCAACACAATATGTCCACTGACAGTGACTTTAAAAAAACAACACACTATATGTGAGCGAATGCAAAAATAACACGACTCTTCCCACAATTGTACTGTTTCTAAGTGATGCGGTATGAATGACGACAAAATCTGCATTTGTGGTAATGAAGCAAATCAAACACAAAACTTCTACTTTTCAGTTCATTTGTTTGATGGGAAGATTGTGATGCGCCTCTAACCTGCAAACCCCGCACTCAGCTGTAATGTCGTCTGCCAGTGCTTAGAAGAAATGCTTAAAAAGTCTATCATAGAAATATGTTAAAACAGGTCACTGCAGGATAAATGCCATGCCAATTGATGCAAGCTTTGTAGGAGTACATGTTATTTTACCAGACAAACTCAGAGTGGACGGATTTTAACAGCTCAGTCCTTAATCTCCTTTGGGGGCTGAATTACCCCCCCCACACACACACACACCTCAGAACCGGTGTGTATTTTGTGTGAATGCCCCTTTGTCATTTATTAGTATTTCCTCCTTAAGTGTTGATCCCACAATCCACAACTGCACAGATCAAGGTGGCGAAAAAAGTAAAACACAAGAAAGAAATCAGTGTAGACATAAATTATATGTATATAAATTATATAGTATTTATGACTGTACTTTTATTAATCAAGGACACAGACCTCGGCATACTCAGGTGTATTTCTGTGGCCATTTAAAATATTTCAGCTCACTTTGATGAAAGCAGAGTAGTTACCACATTGACATGACCTTCAACGGCCATCGCTATGGTAAAGACACAAGACACACTCTTGTCTTGAAACTAAATCATTTTCTCAACACTTTGATAATGTTTGATCACATCTAATTAATCGGTTTGCTATTGGTTACACTTTTAATTATTATTTATTATATGACTACCACAAATATACACTTGAAACTTCAAGCTACTAGTAGCTCTCTGGCATGTGAAATAACAGGTTAAAATAGGTTCTCCTCTTGTGCTCCCTTGAAAAATGTCTAGTGAAAAGAAATTGAATAAAAAAAGAACCAGGGTTATTTTATCCAGCCATGAATGTAACATGAATTAGCAGATAAGGAGTTCAATAAAAAAAAAGCTTACAGCTGACCAAAGGAAGCAAAGTGTTGCTAAGCTGCTAATTCAAGTTGATAAATGTAAAAAATTCTGATCTTAATTTAGCTCTAAAAGGAGTACACTGCCATTCTTAAACATTATGTTCAGACTCATTTTCATATTAAACACGACTCAGCCTTTTAGAATGGTGGAGGCTTCGAATTTATATCGAAGACCTTGCATTATGCGCCGGAGGTGATGGTATGGTTGTTTACCGATTAGGGAGGGCCATGGATGTATTTATTTATTGGTTTGACGATTTAATTTAATGAATACACAGACTGAAAGATGATGGTGTTGATGTGTCTCATTTCCTGGTGCCTCAGTTGTGAAGAATTATTATGCTTTTAGTCCTTCATTCTTCTGATGGACAAAGAAGAGCAACTTTAAATCAGGAGTGATATTTCAAATGGTTTGTTGGCTTGCTGTGAAAAGGGGACATTTTTTTCATTATAAGACCTAAGAGTACGGTCTACTTTTCGAGGAACTTGGTACAAGTACGGTACTTTAGACAACTTGATATTAAATCAATAAAAACTGCACAACTGAACTCATGCTTTTATTTACCTGACTGTATTGTGCAGCAGTTTGTATATTATGATTTGTCAACAGTCAATTTGTTGTACTCCACTCTAATGCTTTTACAATAAAACATTTTAAAACAAAGCAAAGTGAAGAGCTGGAGGGATGAGGCAGAGAGAAGTCCTGATGGAGAGAAAAGGACTGAAGGTGGAGAGAGAGAGAGACAAAGAGAGGTAAGGCTGTAATGAAAGAGGTATTGATTTTCTATAGAGGCTCTTTAATCAGAAGCTGTACTGACACATCCTGAGGGAGGATATATACACGTGTATGTGTTTGCATGTTTGTGTGTAGGGCCAGGTATATTCAAATACACTTCATTCCATTGCAGACACTTTCAGCTTGTGACTGGGTTTCATGTTGGTTGTGTGTTCCAGTGTGCATGTTTGTGTGTTTTCTTTTATATGATCTGTGTGTGTGTGTGCGTGCGTGCGTGCGTGTGCGCGTGTGTGGGCAGGCAGTAGATAGATAGATGAGGCTGCCTGGTAGATGGATGAGTGGAACAACCAGTCGTTCATCATCTGGAGAACAAGGAATTCAGGAAATGCTGTGAGAGAGAGGGGAGGGGACAGAAGGGAGCGAGGAAGAGGAGGGACGATGATGAAGATGGAGGAGAAAGGGAAGGTGCAGAAGGAAGAAGAGTGGGACAGTTTGAAAGAAAAGAATGAAAGGAAGAGAGCACAGGAGTGGAAAAGAGAAAATGGAGGGAGAGAGAATGAAATGCAGTTAAAAAGTCATGAAAAGGGGAGGTGGGGAAAATCGGTGGGTGAAAAGATCAGAGGTTTAAAGGGTAGAAAATCAAATGGGGAGAGGAGGGGGAGAGAAGAAAAGGAGAGTGTTCTGTGAAACAAGAACTCTAGGGGATGTTAGGAGAGAAAAAGGAGAGATAATAAGGAAGGAAAGGAAGAAAGAAGGGAATGTCAGGGAGGAAACAGCAGACATTACAGTAGATGGAAAGAAAAGGTGTATCAAAAAATGATAAAGAGGGGAGTTTGATAAGTTAAGGATGACAAAAAATAGGACTTTTTTTTACTGACTTTTTGTCATTTACATTTTAACTAGTATGGCTATTGGTATCAACAACTCAACTGATGATGTGTGAGTCTGTATTGGTTTAGAAAATTATCTGCTGCATTGTGATAAAAAAAAAAATATAAAAGATTCTGTAGAAAGACCTAAAATATTCAGTACTTCATTCAGCATTTATTGGGAAAGTTGATTTAAATGTTTGATATGTGCTTATTCTCACTCTTGTGCTTGAGCTACAAATTAACTGGAATTTTGTGTTCACTTGTGCATTTTCAAAAATATCATCATGAATGTTGGAACTGGAAAAGTAAACAGTGTAAATGAGCAGCTAAATGCAGCCCGAGTAGGAAAGTTGGACTCCAGCCATTCCACTGCTAGTCAGCTCAAAATGGAGGCGGATACATTCATTCTTGACGATCTATAAATTTTTTATTTAATGAAACGTAGGTTGCCCTCTTATTAATTGCCTACCTGAGCTCATAGTGAGCGGATGTTGAGTCTGCAGTGATTGCAGAGCAGAAAACAATGCAGTATTGATCCGTTCATTGGCTTTCCTGGTTCCAGGAACAACAGTTCATTAATGCAGTCTAAGAGGGACTATCTGTCTCTATTACTGCCTTGTTGGCCTGCATGGCAATGATTTATAGGCAACCTGTGGAGGCAGTGGAGACAGCTAATGTTGCCCTGAGTGGGAATTGAAGACTTATCTGTGATGAAGCCAGTGGTGAACGGTGGGCTGTTGAACATGCAACTATCACCATTAGATGCTCTAATATCGTCAGAATCCATGTCTCAGACACTTACCAAACACATAATGAATCTTCGTGCAAAGGGTGCTGGACATCAAATAATAGCTATTGTGTGGGAATATTGTAGGGGATATGTTTTTTCAAGCACTTTTTATTATTAAAACTGTTAATGGAAACAGTAGGTTAACAAGGTTGTATCCTTTGTCTAAAATAAATGTAGAAGTAGGCCTGACTGACTAATTTGTGGAGAAATAGATGTGAGGAACTGGCATAACTCGTCATTTGACAGAAAATGTTATATAAGGTTTGATGGTGCTCAGCTCAGCTCGTATGAAAGCCCTGCCCATTCTGGATGCTTCAGCTCTCTGCTACTTGGTCACACAAAGGTCACACAGTGGTAAGCAGAGTTTATAGATAGTTAGTGTAAACTTGTGTTGTCGAAACTTTAATTGTTGCAACAATTAATTGTGCCTCAGCAATAGGTCTCTACTATGGCTGCCAGAAACGATGATTTTGATAGTCGACTAGTCACTGATTATTTTTGCGATTAGTCGACTAATCAGATCATGCATCCATTGGACATAAAACGTACAGCTTATTGCACCAGCATGCATCTGCTCTTATATAACTATCATTAGCTTACAGCTTTGAGTGTTTAAGGTATGTGCTAACTAAAAATAAAGACAAGATGATAGTTTATTAAATTTTAATGAAATCTGCAGATTGTTTCGGTGAAGTTTAATAAACTGAGCCGTCTGCTCCTTACTATCTAAAATATAACAGGACACCGGAGTATATTGTGTATGCTGTGTGAAAACTATAACTTTAATCTCAGCCAAACCAATTTACTCAGGAACAAATAAAATACTAAAAAAGCCAAACAATAACATTTTTAAGTTATCTAAGTGACTTATATATCATGTTTAACCTGAGTGGCGAAAGACGGCGGTGGGTTTGAAAACGTTTTGCCGGGAGTCCGGTGTTCTCACCGGCTATACTGAGCCTTGAACCCCGGCTAGCTATCGAGCTGGTGGGTAACAGACGTCTCAGAAAA
>VURO01050625.1:29439-41776 GCA_015108175.1 Pelvicachromis taeniatus | reverse complement strand
CTTTAATATGCAGTTAAAAGCCCTAGAGGTCCTCCAGGAATCCCCATTAACATCTCTGACTTTAATTCAGTGTTTAAACCCGGTCAGACCTCTCGGGTCATCAGGTGCAGCTCTTTTAACAGTTCGCAGAGTTAGATTTAAGTGTGCTGAGGCTGCATTCTGTCCTGTTCTTTGGAACAAGCTGCCTACTGACCTGAGATCAGTTACAACAGTGAAAACTGTGAAAGCAGGAATCCACAAGGTTCAAACCTTCAAAATAAAACAGGAAATAACCAAAAGACAAATAACACATCAGGACCAACGCTGAATAAGATGACAGAGGCAGGAGTACACAGTAGGAGGAGGAGGAGGAGGAGGGGAAAGGATGAGAAAAGCCTGGAGCAATGACAGTACGTGTCATGACCCATAGATCGATGACTCAGCGTTTTGCCTTCTGTCATTTCTTTATTTGCTGTGTGTTTTGAGAAGTGCTTTAATAGTGCTTTGTGCTTTTGTTACAGTTACAACTGAGTTTGTTAAACCCCTTTTTCACTTTTCCCAGACTTCCCGGTGTTACCCGTGTTTTGTCAAGTGATGTTCCCCTTTTTAGGTGTTTCCTGTTTTATTTTGGTAGCCTTAGTGTTCAGTTTTAAATTCCTTACTCTCATTTCCACTCTTAGTTTTTATAGCCCTCGTTTCCACTCAGCCTTCTATCGTGTTATCCTCTTCCTCTTAGCCTGTGTTAACTATTCCTTAGCTCCCTGTGTTCCACAGTTTTCCTGCATTCTTTCATAGATTCTGGTTTCCTTTCAATAAAAGACTTTGTGGTCCTCTTTCTTTCTTAGCCACGAGATAAAAAACTAACATCCTGTTTGTTTACGTGCATGACCGAGAACTGATCATTCTGGGAGGCTCAATCGCAAACTGGAGAGAGTGTAAACATCTGTATCATCCAGCTTTAACCCCAAATGTCGTCCACAACAGTCCTGATAGCAGCAGGGAGCAGAGAGGGCCTCTGTCAGTATCACACTGAGGTGGTAATCAAGCAGGGATCTGAGGCGATCAATAAGAGGATTGCCCTGTGCTCGTCGGGCTGCAGCGATCCATCATGACCTGATAGCTGGTCAATGGCAGAGCAGCCTCAACCAGATAAGAGGAAGAATTTAGCTTTTTAACCTCTCAAAGGGTGCTGCTGCTGCTGCTGCTGTAGAATATTTAACCCTACCTCTTAGTTTTCCTCAAACACCTGCTCATTTTTTAAACTGCATCCCCTCTCTCATCTTTCTGTTTGGATGACCTGAGAGCTCCATCATCATCATCATCACCACCATCGTCACCCACCAGCCCAATATTTTGTCATAAAGGCAATAAATCATTTCAGCTTTCATCTATTGTTATTGATGAATGACCAATTATTTGTCATCTAATACGCTGACAAACGATGACCCAGGCAGACGGATCAACTCCTCCCCCCCAACACTCCTCCTCCTTTCACTGCGGGCTGATGTGACGCAGGACAGCGGTGATGGATTATATCCTTAAACTGTTATTACACATATAATGTGGCGCTCAAATCTGACATCTCACTTAGTCCAGGTTTCCCACCCTTTAAATACTGCATCGGTTACATCACAGAATAGCAAAGAGGATGACAGAGATCAGATGTATATATTTATAACGTTTAAGCTAGAAAGGCTGCTTTTACCACCTAACAACTGCAGTTTAATATAGTGCCAGTAACAAAGCCACAGCTCCTCTTTTAGTCAGTGCTGACTGGGTCTTAAATTAGCTTTCTTTAAAGTAATATTGGCAAAGAGGAACCCAGTCTTCTTTGTCAGTTTATATAGTTCCCATGTATATACCGTATATATAGTAACCAGTTATCTGTCCCTTATTGGGTGAATGCTGTTGGAAACAGCATCAACCTATTGAGATTCACAGATCCAAAGAATTCTTTATTCTTTATTCTTATTTATTATCCTAGTTAAATTCAATTGAGTTTTTTAAAAGCACCAAATCACAACAATAGTCACCTAAAGACACTTTATGGTATATTGTAGGGTAAAGAGCCTACAATACAGAGAAAACCTCAATCACAAGGTCCCCTCTGAGCAAGCACTTGGCAAGAGAGGGAAGGAAGAACTCCCTTTTAACAGGAAGAAACCTCTAACAGAACCAGGATCAGGGAGGGGCAGCTATCTGCTGCAACCAGTTGGGGTGAGGGGAGAAATACATGACAAAGACACACCAGAGATTAATAATAACTAATGATTAGATACAGAGAGTTGTATAAACACATAGTGAGTGACAAAATGAAGGCTGAAGCCCGGGAAAATCAGCAGCACCACTCAGGAGGCGGGGCCAATGAGAAGAGCCAGCCGATAACTCTTATTGAGAGTAAAGAAATAGCAATAGATTATAATCATAATGAAATCATGAATGAGGACTAAGTTCTACGATCAAACCGTTTGGCTTTGTAAAGCAAGAGGAGTTTTAAATGTGCCAAATATCACTACTTTACCTTAAAATTAAATGCTAGCATTAGAGAGTGTGTGATTTTATACTGCAGTGAGATTAAAAAATGTAGTTTCAATGGAAGTGAATGAGGAATTTTGTGTCTAGAGGGAGAATCAAAAAAATATTTATACAATGAAATTAATGTTGTTGCTGACATGTCCAATAATCAATACTTCTTTCTTGTGTTTATTTTTTGTTGTTGTTGTCTTTGTTTTTTAAAACAATTCAAATAATGAAACCTTTTCAGGATAGCACCACAATACCGCTATAAAAGAAGAGAAAGGGATCTTTCAATTTCCTCCAAGCCCCATCAATCACTGACCTCCTCATGATTTCCAAACGAGACGCTTCGACTGAAGCTTGAAGCTACAAAGTAGCTCAAATATGGTAGAGGCAGAATTTGGTATAAACAATGTACTGTAAAAGCACGGCTTCATCCTGCTTTGTATCAACAGTTCAGGACGCTGGCAGTGTAATGCTGTCAGGGACATTTTCTTTGCGCACTTTAGATTACTTACTACTGAGCATAATTTAAACACCACAGCCTACCCGAGTATTGTTGCTGACCATGTCCATCCCTTTATGACCACAGTGTACCATCTTTGGATGGTACATCATGGACGTGTTGCAAACAATATGCAGAAACTGTGTGATGTTGTTCAAATGTTTCCAGCATTTTGTTGAATCTGTGCCACAAAGGATTAAAGCAACTCTCAAGGCTAAAAAGCATCCAACCAGGTTGTAGCAATGACATGTCCAGTGAGTGTATATATGAACTATTTCCACTCCAGTGACAACTATTAAAAGTCCTAGCAGAGGATGGTTTCGATCCATCGACCTCTGGGTTATGGGCCCAGCACGCTTCCGCTGCGCCACTCTGCTGTTCAGCACCCCAGATGGGACTCGAACCCACAATCCCTGGCTTAGGAGGCCAGTGCCTTATCCATTAGGCCACTGGGGCTGCTCTTCTGTCACCAAACATGCTGCATGTTGTTCAGTCTATAGCTGCTACAGCGTGACCAGCAGCACAATAGAGATAATATCCATTCAGCTCCTGGGCTGTGCTCTGAGCTTACTTGTGTTGTTTGTAGAGACTAATGAAACCACATGAGGACCAGAGAGACACTGTGATTTTGATCACTGGGTCGAGTTACATTAAAACTTGGTGCATGGTCCCTGACTAATTCAGCTTACTGTTACGGGAGCAAATTATGTATTTTGGTGACAGGCTGCTGGTAACAAATTGCCTAAAGATACAATTTAACATACAATTGTCTTTGATAAGTTATTATTATTTGTTATGTGTAGACACACTAATTCATCCGCTGAGTTAGAAGGGCTTTCACAAACAATAAACCATCCCCCTGAAAACGGTCAGTTGGAAGGTTTTGACGGAAAATTAGTGAAAAAGCAGCCAGTGTCCAAAAAACAACTTTTAAAGACTTTCAGAAAGCCTGGAGAACTATTACTTGGGACCACGTTGAAGACTAGAACAAAGTTCAGCCCCTGGGAAGCAAAATATTGAATGCTGAAATTGAGGTGTGGCTCAAAACCTTTGCAAAGTACTTTATTCTACTGGGTAGCTGTATCTATGATAAAACCATATTAATAGATATTTTTAATCATTTTAAACGACCACTCAGATTCATGGGGCTTCATCCATGAGATGCAGCAGGAATCCAACATGTTTGTAGCAATGACATGTCCAGTGAGTGTATATATGAACTATTTCCACTCCAGTGACAAGTACTAAAAGTCCTAGCAGAGGATGGTTTCGATCCATCGACCTCTGGGTTATGGGCCCAGCACGCTTCCGCTGCGCCACTCTGCTGTTCAGCACCCCAGATGGGACTCGAACCCACAATCCCTGGCTTAGGAGGCCAGTGCCTTATCCATTAGGCCACTGGAGCTACTGTTCAGTCACCTGACATGCTGCATGTTGTTCAGTGTAAAGCTGCTACAGCGTGACCAGCAGCAGAATTTAGAAAATATCCATTCAGCTCAGTTGATTGATTATTGATAATCAATCAATGTTATTGCCAGCAGAAACTCAAATTCATTTTCTCTTTCCAGACAAGGACACACAGTTATCTGCTCTTTGTAAATGCAGCTGACCAGCGCCTGAACAAGTTCAATGCTTTCTACCACTTTGCTTTATGCAGTGTTATTGACTGCAGATATACTGCAAATCAATGTTCCCTGTTTGATTAGGTTGCAATCTTTGCACATCTGTATGCACATTATAGGTGGGCTGATCAATTAGTGCTCTGCGACACTGCAAATTTTGGTATTGATCCAATAAAATAAATGTAAAAACTAGACTTAAAAAAAGTAAGTAAGTCAGGAGCGATAAAAATACAGAAGTAATATCCCTGGTTTATCTGTTAGTTTTGTTACAGCTTTCCTGATCAGACACCGGTGGACGTGTTTATTGAGACTCTGAATATCTAAAGGTCTTTCCAAAACTTCAAAGTGTTTATGGTAATACATGTGCAGATTGTCCTGGATTTACCTGGATAAATTAAGAATGAATTAATACTGATTATCACTATTAATAAGCTCATACTGTCATATGCAATTTACACCTCTTCTTCTTCTTTCAGCTTCTCCCTTTAGAGGTCGCCCTAGCAGATCTTCTCTGCTTGTCCCCCTCACTATACATCCATCAATCTTCTCTGTAATTTGTATGTTTCTTTTGTTGTTGTACAGTTGTACAGTTGTACAGTTTTATATTCTTATGTAAAGTGCTTTGTGGTCTCTACCTTGAAAGGCGCTATATAAATAAAGTCTTACTTACTTACTCTGTGGGCTTCCTCTTTTCATCTTGAATGCTTCTTCTTCCACCTGCTAAATACTTTAAAAAAAAAAAAAGAAGACTTTATTAATTTCCACAAATTTCAGCTTCCTTATTGTGGAATAAGTTAAACAACACAGTATCTGCACGTATCTACAGTAGATCTCCCAGCACTGCATTGGAAGTGCCATTAGCTTCATGTCCCTGTAATATCGAATTTGACCACCAGGTGCCAGTATTTCCCCGCACTCTCAGTGTGCTTAGTGTGTGTTAATTCTACACTTTGTGTTGATCCTCTTTATTACAGTGGGTGCACAAGAGTAAAGGTTTGGTGCATTTGAAGTTTTCAGCCACCAGAGGGCAGTGCTTGACAAAGTAAGAGGTCTCACACACAGCTCAGGATCCACATGGTATAACGGGGAGAATTCATGAGTGTTGACGTGTTAGGGGAAGTTAGAGCTTTAGATTTACATTAGAAAACTCTGTTTTTTTGGTGTCATTTGGCTGAAATATTTTGGGTAGAGTCTCATTATAAACTAGCATGGTTAATACTGAGCTTGCAGCTTTTGAAAAGGATGATACAGGGTGATGGTTGCACTTGTTCATGTGGCAGATTGATTTGAATGTGATTTTAATTAAATCAGGCACATTGGGTGTCTTAATATTGCATTTTCCATTAATCTGACATGCTGATTGAGATGATTTAAAGAGGAACAGGTACGTATAGGAGGCATCTTCTTTTAAGCATCAATTTGCCGATGAAACAGATATTTCCTTCTCCTGCTGATATTGGCCTACTAAACCAAAAAACAAAAGAAAATGAAGATGTAAATGTGCTTTACCAGAGCGGTGCTTTTATTCTCTCAAGTGTTATTAAAAAAAAAAGAAAAAGTCTGAGTCCCATTTCATTTGTCAAAAGGCTACTTAGGAATGAAAGATGCCCCCTCCCGCCTTCTTTTTTTTCTCCCAAGGACGAATGAGCTCATGCTGCTTGGCCCTCTGCCTGGACGAGGAGAAGGAGGAGGAGGAGGAGTCGGATACATTCATCAGGTATATTACATCACCGCGGGCCAATCCGCTGCTCTTTGGCACGAGCTTTCACAGCGGCAGTCTGTCACAGAGTTTAACATGTGCAAACCGGCTCAGGAGGGAGAGGGTGACACCAGGTCAAAAGGTTAAATCAGGGTTTCGTTAAAACATCTGCTGAAGAATTCCCCCACACCCGATTCCTCCAGTTTGGATTTTTCATTAAAAAAAAAAAAAAGTGTGTGTGTCTGAAGCAGTGTGTGTGATTTGCTAGCAATGAATCTCATTTGCTCTTTTCTTGCTTTTAAGGCACTGAATCAGATTCTCCTCAAACCACCTGTCAGAGGGAAAGAAACTTTGAGGTCAGTTGATCAATTCAGCAAAAACAAAAAACAGCAAAGCTGCTCCGTAAGTGTCCTTGGAGGTCTCGGCTCAGTTTTAATAAACCACTCTGCGCCTCGAGCTTTCCTGCAGCCGCTGAGAGGAAGAAGATTTGTTGACTCGCTCTGTCTGATTGTGCTCATGCGTCCAAGGTTTTTTTCTTATTATTATTTCACAGATTTTTTGTGTGTGTTGCTCCTTTTGCAGGCTTTCATCTACGTTATTCAGGGTACTCTCTTTTCTTAAAGGAAGTGATCAATAACTTTAACATTGGAGCCACTTTAAAGGGCTGCAGTCGGATCAGATTATCAGGTTCTTACTATGGAACTAATAATTTTGTAATTAAAGAAAGCATAGCAGGTAAGCCATAATGCCATAATGCATAACTCCAGATCAGAGGAGCTGTGTTTCCTGTCTATCTTTACTCATCCAGTATAATAAATGTACAGACGTTAATGCTAAATGTGGAGTGAAGTTGTGATAAAATGCTTTATTAAAACATAAAGCAGTATATGGATTTGACAGGGCGTTAAATATTTATATAATTGTACGATACATTAAATATGAACAATTGTATAAAATGATATATATATATATATATATATTATAATATGCGATATTGTTGCATAGGTGTATGTAACAGGACAACTAGAACAACCCTAAACCTGCTGAATGTTTTTGATATTGTTCTTTTGAATATTGTGATATATAAAAGGCCCCGCCATTCATTTAGTGTTTAATTAATTTGATCACATGCAAATAGTCAATGGTTGGTTAATGATTTAAGGTGTCTCAGTTTCTTGGTAATTAAAAGTGGCCTCTGGGCTGTTGTGCATTTGGACGTGGACTGCACAGCTTCTGCCACAAGGTGGTGCTATTTAGTAGGTGGTGGAAGATGCAGTGATTTAAAGTCTGTGACACTAGCTTTATTTCCCACAGTGTCTGGTTGCAGCATGTAACTGAATAATAATAGAGCAGTGTATAAAGATGTTCTTATGAATATAATGAGGGATATTTTTATAGTTAGTGTATGTGCACATTAGATTTTACAATCAAAAGATTGTAAAATCTTTTAATTTATTCAGTTTTATTTATATAGCACTAATTCACAAAAAACGTTGCCTTAAGCCGATTTATTGTACGGTAGTGTCACCCTAACCCAGCAAAGACTGACAATTTTGAGTGTTTTTCTCAGAAGTTCTCAGAAGATGAGATTTTCCAATGACCCAACCACAGAGGGGCCACAAACCAGTGGTCTCCTAGTTTGGGTCCCAATGGGGAGGGTCATTTCAAGTGCGTCCAATATAAAAATCTTTGCTAAATCAGATGTTCACATCATGAAGAATGAGGTTTCCATAGCAGATCAGTCAGTTAACAATGACTCTTCTCCTGTTGGCCAACGCTGCCTGTGAAAACTGTTGGCTGAAGACAAAAGCAGACCAGGGTTGGAGGATATTGGACAAATATGTGAGTCAGGAGGAAAAGAAGAAGACCTCAGATAATATTCATGGATGTAGTGAAGGAGAACATGCAGAGGGTTGGTGTGACAGAAGATGCTGGGGATAGTGTGAGACCGAGGCAACCCCTAAAGAGATTTGACTGTGTCTATGTATTTTTTCAAACCTGTATGTATACTTTTGACCCTGTGTGGATTAATTGGGGTTTTTAAGTAATTAAACATGCATATTGTACAATATTTCACCCTGGAAAAAGAACAGTTTAAATAAATAATTAAAAGCCCCAAATATCCATGACATTCATGCCCATGATGTCAACATCAGATCAGTGTAAATGGCATCTGACCCAAACCTCTGTTGACTGGAGCAATACCCTGCTTTAGCCTCCCTTTTAACTCTAATGGGGATCATAATTAATAAAATTATGTTGTAATAGATGTGAAATTAGCAATTGAGACCATACATGCATCATGAGTGTAATACATCAAGTACGAAGTAAGACTTCCATACAATCACTTGTTTTTGACACGTCGCCCCCTGTTGGTCCCGAAAGAGACAGCAGCTTTAAGGCACATACACACTGAGTTCAATCTTTTTTCTTTTCAGTCCTATCTTTTTAATACAGTATCGATGAGAAATGAATCTCTAGGTCTGATGGAAATTGTGGTCTTTCCCCTGGCCACAGTGATGACAGCGTCTAAAAATGCTACAGAAAGCTCTCGAGGTCACTGGTGCTCCAGGACGCTGTTGGTACACAAGCGAGGCTTCAAAGCTGTCAACCTCACTCTGCTTCAACCACACTGACTGTGTGTGTGTTTCACCCCGACATGAACTCACCACATATACACACAGTTGGGAGAAGGTGAATAGGGCATCACTCACCGCTCACACACAGATATGGTTAGCATCGCCCGCCCTTTAAGAGAGTACACTGTGTTCAAACCAGATTACAGTTTGTGTGTCTGCACTTAAACTGAACGTGAAGCTCGACATCAGCAACAAAACATCTGTATCTCTGCTGTCCAGCACACAGGAATGTGCGAACGGTGATAGGCTTTAACTTTAAGAGCGTCACAGCAAGAAAACTGAAGAAGTAAGAACAGTATGAAAGCCGAGAGCAGCTAAAAATGGGGAAAAGAACCAGGAGACAAGACGAGTTGGTCTCAGATTAGCTGAGAATAGTTTTGATAATAATATTTACAGTTAAATCTCCTTCAGCTTCACACCACGAATGAGCTGTGAGTGAGTGCTGATGCTGTTTGGTTGACTTTCTTTTTTAAAACATTAAGCGCATTTTTACACATGTCATCTGGGGGAAGGAAGAAACAGGAAAGAGAGGGGAAAAGCTGTCACCGGCGTCGGCGTCCTAATGAATGAGGACAGTGGTTTCCAATGTTTTTACATCTCATGTACCCCCCACACCCCGTCACGAGGACTCCAACCCCTTCGCCCACACCTCTTATGTTCGCCTCTGTTCGTGTGAATTCTGTGAAACTTTTGACTATTTAACCACTTTACCAGCTTTTCATTCTGTTTAATGACACATTTATAAGTAATATTAATCATTATAATTTTAGTTAGCTACACTCACTAGATACTTTATCAGGTACACCTTGCTTGTACCAGGTTGGGTCCCTTTTTGCCTTCACAGGGGGTTTAGGTGTTTGAGGTTCAGATTCAACACGTTGCTGGAAATATGGGGGTTTTCTTTCCAATAGAGAGCAATGACATGTTTTATTCATCTTCTCTAGTTGTAGTACACAGTGGCTAAAGGGGGCCAAGAAAAACTACAAATACTTGGACAGGAAACAGGAAGTTCTTCGTTTCGTCTCAGACTTTTAGACCAGGCCAGCACTTTTAGGCTGGTGGGTGTAGTTGAAGGTTGAAAGACCTTGTTGGCCTAATGGGATGAAGTCCACTGGTTTTCCTGGGTATTTGCTTGGACCATTTCAGCTGTGTGCATTTGTGAGTGGGTCATAAGCAGCACACATAAGTTAGAATTGTGTATTTTCTGTCTAATAAGTATAACCGGTGTGTGTTCCACTTAATGTGAATTTTGCATTCTGATTTAAACAGGAAGACGAGCCACTACAGTTGTTGATGAACTCCAATAGAGATTTTTTTTTCCACTCTAAGGCATTAAAAGTTTTTGAAACTCAATTTGTTCAGAATAAAGGACCTTAAAATAAATGTTGTGTTTGTCCTGAGCTCGTTTGGCCAGACACCACAGTACTCTGTGGTCATAAAGGGATGGTCATAGCCAACGACACTACTCAGGTAGGCTGTGGGCTTTAAATGATGCTGCTCCAAGAAAATGTCCCCCAATCATCTATCCATAGTTAGATATTTCATCTCCAAGAGGAAATTCCAGCCATATACACAAACAGCTAGACCTATAATAAATACTAATACATAAACATTATAAAGCTAAAATTGAAAAAGTGCAGTACATGCAAGCTATGAGATTACAGTGCAAAATATTCAACCTTGGCGAGTCTGTGAATTATAGCCTCCGTTTCTTGTTCTTAGTCGACATGAGTCTTCTGCTGCTGTTGACATGCTCTTCTGCGTACCTTGGTTGTAACGAGCGGTCGCCCAGAGAACTGCTGCTCACCGGATGTTTTCTTTTTCTTGGATCACTCTGGAAACTCTAGAGATGGTTGTGTGGAAAATCCCAGTGGCTCAGAAATACTCAGACTAACAACCACGCCACATGCAAAGTCACTTAGATCACTTTTCGTCTTCATGCTGGTGCTCAGTTGGACTTCAGCAGGTCGTCCTGACCTAAATGCACTGAGCTACTGCCATGTGATTGGCTGATCACATATTTGCGTTAACGAGCAGCTGAACAGGTGTCTCTAACGAGGTGTCTGAGCGAATGTCAGCTGGTTGTTAACCGTCTACAGACATAAATGATGAAAATAGAAGGAATCAAGTCATGAAAACTAAACAAGGTAATTATGTATATATTAAAAAAAAAAAAAACCTGGACTAACAGTTATCATATTAAAGCAGGAGAATCATTAAGTATAATAAAAGATTTAATGACAGCGACAGAACACATTTATCCCCGTTCTCTGAATGTTTTATCTATTTGAATGGTTCCTCTGTGTAAAGACTCAACATATCATGTTACGCTACACGTTTGAATTTCAACATAATGCAATAATTAAACAAAAGCTGATCTTAAAGGTCATTGAAGGTCATATTTTTGCTGTCAAAGAGTGTAAAACGGAGCCAGAACACAGCTTTGTATAAAAGTGTCACACATTATTAACTGTAATAATAAAAATAAATCACTGCCGAGCCTTCTGGAGGTGCTGCAAGCCTAAATCAATGAAGCATCTGTGATGGGGCGGAGCCTAATCAAATAACCCAACGACTTACACGCCCTGCATCTCCCCCCAGCCTCCCCCTTCCCAGAGCCGTGCCAGCTTTCTACATAAGACGATCACTGTGGTTTAATAGCATGAAGCGATAGTTAGATCAGATACCGCATTGGCAGCAGCTCTCTCTGTCTCTCTCCGGCGCTATCAAGCAGCGTGTTTGGAGCGGCGATGACAGCGCTGGCACAAACAGGGAGTGCTGGAAGCTGGCCTCAGACCAGCGGTGTTGCGTGTGTGTTGGTATGTGTGTGTGTTGGTGTGTGGCGCCTGTCTGGCTTTTGGCTGCAGCTCAAGGTTGAAGCCTACTGGAATCAGAGCAATAGAAGTGCAGATGCCAAATGTGGACATTTATGTATATATAACATTTTTTTTTAGAGAAAGTGTAGCTAAAAAGGAGCATTATGCATCCTTCAAGATCTTGAAGCCACGAAAACTTCCACTAGGGTTTTTTTTTCAGGGCGCTCCTGTGGGTGCGTCATGCGGCCCCGGCAACAACAACCTGCAGGCTGAAGAAATGCTGGGTGCTCAGAAAGAGTGTCAGATTAAATTTAAAGGCAGCGGCTGCAGGCACAGCCACAGGACAGGTGACAGCCCGTCAGTATGACAGCTGGTGGCAGGAACTTTGACAAACTTACAGTCCACTTGTAGCCGTGGACGAATTATAAAACTGCAGGTCACTGGGTGCACGGGCATCCAAGACATCCAAACTCAATGAGGCATCTCTTTTTTTTGGCACATTTCTGCTCTTATATTACTACAACTTTTTTTTTTTTTTTTTTAATCTTTTTGGCTATTTG
>VURO01050625.1:11611-22076 GCA_015108175.1 Pelvicachromis taeniatus | reverse complement strand
GTCACCAAATAACTGAAATAAATTGTACATTACATTTTAAAAGAATAAATTGCAAGATGCATGATGTGGAGATACAAATTAAAACTCATATATGTAAATTCTTTTTTTATATATAATTTTGTCAGAAGGTTCACTAAAGCTGTTTCCCTGCTGAATAAGCACACATACAGGCCCTGATTTGCTCTTCTGTCCTCTATTTTTGTGTTTCCTGAGAGCGCAGCAAGGTCTCTTTTGTGTCTTTTTTAGGGTGTGTCACCCGTTCACGTTAATTACTTTAATAACTCCAGTGTTGTATTCTAAACTGCATCCAGAGACGTTTCACAATGAGTGCATCCTGAGCATTACAATGGAAATGGATAAAGGGCTTGTGTAGCAGTAGAATCTTGCACTAAGTTACCAAGGTAACTCTAATTGACAACAGGATAACGTAAAACTCTCTTATAAACAATCTCTCCTATCCTGGAAGGTCCGGGACAATCCTGGAGTTGTCTTTTTTTTTTAATCTTTCAAATGATTTGCCATTTTTCTACTGATTGCAGCGAACGCTGTGAGTTAAAGTAAGTTCAACCCATCCAAAATGGATTTTGCACAAGAGTGATGAGGGGAAAAATGACTTTTAACATGTTTGTTACAAGTTGAGGACATGTGTAATGCTCGTTGGTACAAAACCCTACAAATCCGTTAAAAGCGACCAGAAGACCCGGAAGAAAACAAGAAGAAAGACATTTGAAGAGAAAAAGTTCACCTTTTCAAAGAATAGTACAGAAAAATGGAAGAAAATGACATAATAATTGGCTTTTGAATCACTGGATTGTTTAAGAGGATTTGGTTTCTTTAACTTTGTATTTGACAACAGTGTGTTTGTAGTTTTTCCTCTCTAATTTTGTTTAATATTGACCAAGTGAATATAACTTTTCATTTAGAGCACCAGTCATAAAATGAACTCAGAATGAACAGCAATAAAGAGGCAAAACTTGCAGAATTCACTGGAAGCTGGAGATGAAACAGAAGTCCATCTAAGCCCAGATTTATTCACTGTTGATGGTACAGTTCAGTCGTATATTCTGAATATCTAAATGCAAATGGTGCGGCTGGTCCTGAAACGAAAGGTCGAAGCAGAAATCATGAAAGCACTGTGATAAAAGTGGCGAAATAGGTGGAACAGCCTCGTGGTGTGAATGCGTGTCCACCTCTAAGTACGTGGGTTTGCGTGCTGTCCTCCACGCCGGCTTTAAAAGATAACAAGGTCCTTCCCCTGAGGGCAGCTGGACGCATGGAAATGGAAATGAAAAGTCTGAGGGCTGAGAGCTGCAAGGACACACGAGATATGTTTCCCAGCAATGATGCATAACATTTACAGAAGAAGGAGGAGGAGGAGGAAGTGATGGGTTAGATATTAAAGATGAGGAGGGAGATTTAAAATGGAAAGCAAAGAGCACTCTAAAGCAAACCATATATGGCAATTACAGCTCTATTCAATGCAACATGTGCACGTGCAGAATACAGATGACGTTTAGAGTAAAAGCAGGGTATGAATTCAAATGTACATCTTTCTTCAGAGGAAATTTGTGTTAACAATACATGCAATTGTGTCTGTCCTGAAGTTTACAGTTTACACTTTACCATATTCTCGCCCTTTTGTGCAGCGAAAATAAAAGTAATGCTCATATCCCAACTGTTTACTGATTGTAGCGCAAGAGCAAAGGAAGAAAAAAAAAATCATCTTTGGTTGATGTTTTTATTTTTCTATTTGCCTGCATGTAACTGAAGAATGCATGTAATGACATCATTTTAGCTGTAAAGTAATTACTGAATTTAGTACAGCAACGAGTTGCATTACTGCATTACTGAAAAGGTAATGTGATTACAGTAACGCGATACCTCGTAACAACCAGTGGTGAATGCTCTATGTGAGGCTTCAAAACAAGATTCAAGGCAGTGAGTGCCAATCTCCATCTTTGATATACAGTCTTTGCTTTAGTTCAAAGATGGCGAGCTTCAGTTACCACAGTTAAAACAACATATTCCCATTTCACTGGGAGCTTACAAGCCTCATTCTTGAAAAAAACATTTCACATCATGCTAGTGTGCCACTATCAGTGTGTTTGGGAATGAGGCAATTTTCAAGGCACTTTGTCTCTTAAGGTAGAAAAACTGCATTTCACATCAATTTCCCCTAAAACTCTGTTTACAGCCAGCATGAGTTTAGACTTTGACTGATTCCTGCTTGTTTTTGTTTTTTTATTTTCAGTTAAACTGACGAGAGATGCCACTAAGGGTTTGTTTGTTATTTCGTTTGAGCAATGGGACTAATGATGGACTATAAGAGGACAGGCTGTTCTGTTGCAGAAGCCAACTTATTAATAGTGCTTCATTCGAGTCCAAGAAGTCAAAAGCTTTTAGTTAGTATGGCTACACAGCTACACAGACCTCAGACAAATAAGGGATAGTTTGTTGTTGTTTTGTTTAGTTTTGATTTTATTTCTGTGGAAAGTACAGGAGGGTGGGGATGCAGACAAACAATATGACAAAAAACGAAAGAAAAAGGTCTCTCCAGAAGAAATATAGCTGTGCTTTTTACATCAGCTACATATAATAACACAGCATTTGCCGCAGTGAATTAAAAGGTGAATTACTGTGGAGGTCAATGATTAAATCACCAGCGTCTTGTATATCATACACACTATGCATTACAGGTTTACACTGCCTAACTTCTTCTCTTCTTCCAGACAGACAGAATGAAATTCAGTTACTTTCTATTGTGTCATGTGTTGATTGTAAAATTAGTGCCAGAGGAAGCCTTAAGATTCTCACAGCATCTGTCTGCCCATGAAACTGAATCCAGGCAGTCTGGGTGGAGGAGTGTGTCTGCGGTTTTCTGCGTCCTGTTTTATTACCTTCAGTGGAGGTTACACTATAGTTCCAGTTTGTGTGCTTCTTTTATCCTAATGGACCCAAAAGAGGATGTTTCAAGGATGTGTACGAACTGATAAAACTGCACTACAGAGTCCATTAGTAGCTGTTCTTCACAACTTATAGAAGTTCAAGTTTCCATTTCTCTGAGCATTTTGTAGATGTCCTTAAAAAGATAGATCTGCTACAGACAATTGATTAAATGCCCCAGAACTACTTATGCTAATGGACCTGTTGGTGACCTCAAGAATGAAAGTGAAGAATTAGCTTTTGTTGCACATGAAGTTTCAGATGGATCTCTTTCCATCCTATTGCTTTCATTTAAAATTTGGCATATCCACTACTCATTATTTCAATTTTATTTATGTAGCCCACACTGAAAACAGCATTTCAAGGTGCTTTATATATTGTACTGTAAAATGATATAGAAAAAGAAACAACAATCAGTCAACCCCCTATGAGCAAGCACTTGGCAACAGTGGGAAAGAAAAACTCCCTTTTGACAGGAAGAAACCTCCAGCAGAAACAGGCAGGGCAGCGATCTGCAGCGACTGGATTTAACAGCGGGCCAATGGAGAGAAGCCACCTTAGGAGAAATATGCAAATGCAAGAAGGCATTCATACATATTTGTTTAATATGTACATTGAAGAACATATCCTGTTCAAAACAACTCCAAGATTGCTGACAGTGTTACTGGAGGCCAAGCTAATGTCATCCAGAATAAGTATCTGATTAGATACCACGTGTCTAATATTTTTTGGGGCCAAGTACAATAACCTCAGTTTTATTTGAATTTAGAGGCAGAAACATGGAGGTCATCCAGGTCTTTATATCTTTGAGACATTGCTGTATTTTAACTAGTTGGTGTGTGTGATCTGGCTTTATGGATAGATAAAGCTAGGTATCATCAGCATAGCAGTGGAAGTGTCTGCTATGATTTCTAATGATACTGCCTCATGTAAACAGAATTGGTTCTTGCACAGAAGCCTGAGGAACTCCTCATGTACATGAACAAAATGGAGACTATTGGATAGCTATGACTTAAACTACTGCAATGCAGTACCTTTAATTCCCATGGCATGCTCAAATTTCTGTAATAAAATACTGAGGTCAAAAGCAGGACTTTTCAAACCAGTGAATAACATCATGGCAAGTGCTTTTATCTTTTATTTACAGTTATGTGAATTGATTGAGTTCAATTTCACCAGCCACACCCAGGCCTGATTACTACCAGACCTATTGAATGAAGAAATCACTTCAACAGAACCTGTCTGACAAAGTGAAGAAGGCTAAAAGATTAAAAAAAGAAACACATGATGCCATGATCAAAGTAATTGACTTCTATCAGTCTTAAAAGGGTTACAAAGCCATTTTTAAGGCTTTGGGACTCCAGGGAACCACATTTTCCACACATGGAGAAGACTTAGAAATGTGGATTTCAGGCCTCACTTGCCACAGTTAAGGTCAAAGTTCATGATTCAACGATAAGAAAGAGACTGGGCAAAAATGTCATCCATGGGAGAGTTCAAGGAGAAAACCAAAAAGAAAGCAAAAGGCTCATCTCACGTTTACCAAAAAATATCTTGATGATCCTTAATAAATTCTGGAAAATATTCCATGAACTTTTTTGGAAGGTTTGAGTCCTGTTACATTGGACATAAAACTAACACATCATTTCCTAAAAGAACATCATACCAACAGCCAAACATGGTGGTGGTAGTGTGATGGTCTTGGATAAATTGCTGTAATTGATGGATCCATGAATTCTGTTCTCTACCAAAAAAAAAATCCTGAAGGAGAATCTCTGACCACCAATTCATTCATCATGCCATGAAGCTGAGTATAAACACTTGGGTTCTCCACCAGGGCAATGAGCCGAAGCACACCAACAAGTCCGCCTCTAAATGGCTCAAAAAAACAAATTGAAGGTTTTGGAGTGGCACAGTCAAAATCTGGACCTAAGTGAGATTTAGATGTTTTGGCATGACTTTAAACAGACCGTTCATCGGCCAGAATTAAAACAGTTCTACATAGAAGAGTGGAACCTCCATGGCGATGTGGAAGACTCGTTGCCAGTTACACAAACACAGTGTTTGTTTACAGTTTTTACTGCCAAGGGTGGCACAACAAGTTATTAGGTTTAGGGGGCAATTACTTTTTCACACAGGGTCAGGAGTTATAGCTTTTATCCCATACTAAATGAAATCTTCAGCCCAAGACCCAGCCTTCAAACTCCCCTGATCCCAGTCTGATCAGGAGGATCTGATGGAAACGATGATTTTCGCAAAAGGTCCACCTTGCAGCAGAGGTCTTTGGTCTCTGCCCTGATAGGTCAGAGCTGTTGTAGCCAGCACAACAGAGACCTACTCAATATAAAGTGGGTGGTTTTAATGTTGGGGCCAATCTGTATATAAGTGTAAGCAACACATTTAGTTGGTTGTTCACAAAGCTATAATCTCCAGTACATTTTCTACAATCCCACCAGATCCACTGGGAAATGAGTGCAATGAGATGCAAATTCAACACATTTGTAGTGTCCCAGCAGGAAAAGGGATCAACTCGAGGACACACAAGGATGTGATTTCCCAGTACACAAAGACATAAATTTACTGAAGAATGAGAATTATATTAAAATAAAGTGAGATGATGTCACCTATATGTAAACTGAAACACTAGTATCTAAAGTGAAACATGTTGGTGCTAATTGCATTTTTCATTAAATCTGGTTGCTTCACTTCCTCTCGAGTCCCCTGGAGCATGGCACTTAAAAACCAGTTGCCTCACTCCCTCAGGCTGTAATGTTTCCGAGACCACGTAACTGCCATGTAGGCACTTTCTGTCTCCCTGTGTAGCCTAAATGAAAGCTTCGACATTCTCAAATGGCCTTTAAAACCTCCCGATGCGATGTCAAAGGCATCAACCACATGGATGTGAGCGAGAGAGAAAAAGGAACGAGATGCTTTCTGTTTTTCATCCTGTGGAGAAAAAACATCTGCAGACAAGGTGTTATGGCCTTGACAGTTCTGTCTTCATGTGTTAATCCTCTTCTCAGCAGCCCTTTCTCCACAGGCAGCTTATGTACATTTTCCTCGATTAACACCTCCTTCCTATTTTGGGAGCTCGGGGAGTCATTTCATGGTAACCACATTTGCTTAATTACATAAGAGAGACAAAAAGAAACAGAGAGAGAGAGATAGAAAGAGAAGTCAGGGCTCTGTGACTGCAGACTGCCGCGCTCCTCTTTAGCTCGGAGACGATGCTCAGACTCGACTCCAAACACAATTAATGTTGGACGAGAGCCGAGGGCACTCCGGGCAGATGAGGAGCATTGTAGTGGAGGACGAAGCCGGTGTTCTGGCGCCTCACAGTTCAACCTGAAGTCCTCCACTAAGCAGATTTTAACAGGAAAATACTTCCAGACACTGCTGGATCTCATTTATCTCAGTTATTTTGTGATGTAGTGCTATAATTTACCTCTCCTACCTCGATTACCTCTGTTTCAGTTAGTGAATTCCTATATTTCCCATGACAACCTTAACCTTGGTATTGAAGCCTGTCTTGTATAGGCACACTGAGTCTATTTCCCGGTCTTGTGCATACAGAAATTGATTTCTGTACCTCTTCTTTGATGTTGAGTCGCTCAGCACTGGGTCAAAGCGGCTGTACACAAGTTCACAAATGTGGAGTTTAAGGCATCTGAATTAAATCAGGATGCATATTTCATGTCGAGACTATTTCACACTCCATATTTGCGCACGCAAAATAACAAGTGCAACTGTGGTGCAGCTTGTGATTGTGTCAATAGGCGACTGAAAGGTATGAAAGGTTTATCTGACCTAAAACTTGTGTCATCATTTTTGTTGAAATTTATACATTTCTAAGCTGAATTTCAAAAATGACTTAATTGTACTAAATTATTAAATAACATTAGAAAAATACTGCACATGTACAACACTTACACTCATACAGTTGGGTCAAACATATCCATACAGGGTCAAATATATGCAGTACATGCTCTCAAATCTTATTAAGTGATGCTGAAGTTTCTACAGCGTCTTTTAATTTCTCATTAGTGATTGACCACAACTGGTAGTTTGTCTTTGTTGCATATAAAGGATTTGTTTGACAGCACTCGTTAAATTGTACCAATATTCACAACAATAGGAAATTCAAAGCAATTCAGTGAAGCTCTAAGAAGGAGAACTGTAGACTCATGGAGCCATTTCTAAACAACAGCAGATTCAAACATCATCAGTTGAATACAAGTTATTTATATATGTCACCACTTTGCCGAGGTCTAAAAGAGGATCCAGGACCCTCAGATAAGAAGAACAATATGCCAGAAGCCTTTTGATGCCTACCAAAAGTAATATTTGAACCTGTTTGGATTAGAGAAAACCCAAACTAAATTAAAACTTGTGTACCCAATGCTTGTTTTGTAAAATCATTAAATATGTATCCTGTACAATCATTCCACTCTGGAAAAAGAACAGTGTAATCCCCAAAAGAACCTGACGCGACTCCATGGCTTTGTGTTGTAGGTTTTTATTTTATTTACACACAAACAGTTTGTCATCTGTGGCATTTTCCAGTGCCCGCTGCCATGGCTCCGGTGCTCTTCTCCAGCAGCAGCTCTCCTCTCTCCGGCTCAGCCACTACTAAAATAGGTAAGGCATGATTAGAAAATGCTCACCGGCTGTGCCAAACCAGCCTCCCCGACACCACACCCTGACCCCGCTACTCTACTCCACCCCTGCACCAACCACACCCCGCCACAAAGAAATCATTAAAGAAATCAGTAAAAGCACAAAATTACCATGATATTCATGCACATGATGAATGGATATGAACTTCTGACCACAACTGTGTTCACAAGTCATTTAAAACTGAATTATCAGGTATTTGAAAATTGTTTTTTGCTTTTTAAGGAACTTATTTTAACATTGCACAACAAACAAATCCTCCCTAACAAAAAAAGTAACTTCAAGGGGCCGAATTTTCTTCAGGTCAATGTGGGGATGACATGGGCCACAACTTTGAGACCCCTGCTGTAAAGTCTCTGCTTTTTCTTTAAACTTAAACAGTAAATGAATGATGGTTTCAGAGATTCGAGTCAGTTAAGCCTAAATTAAGCCAACATTGTCAGGGCCGTGTGCAGGTAGGCAGAAAAAGGACCCAAGATGCAGACTCACGGATGCAGAAGGTGAACTGAAAAGCAGCTTTAACGCTGAAGAACAAACTAACAAAACTGGGATTACAAACTAAGAGAGCAAGCAGGCAGATTCACGGACAGCCCACACAGCAGGTTGATGGTACGACGCGAGAGGGAGCTGAGGGAGACGCCGACATAAATACACAGAAGGATAACGAGGGGCGTCGGAACACACGGGGAACACAGCTGATACAAATCATGAAGACGAGGGCAAAACAGGACACACTCACATGAGCCACAGAACTTCAAAGTAAAACAGGAAATACATGGTGACCGAACTCAGGGCAATGAAGCAGAACACAGAATAACAACAATAACAGAAAACGCTGGGTCACCGACCCAGCACCATGACAAACAGTTTACAGTGCAGGACAATAATGCACACCCAAAACTACAACAATTGTCTAAAACAGACTGGACAGTTTCTGAAAGGACAGATGCTCAGCGGTTAGTATTCCTTCCCTGTGTCGTGCTGTTGCATTGCTGTCTTTGTACTTTTTAAGGCAAATGTTGGGTTTGAAAGCCTTGCATTTATTTATTTCCACAGTGGAAATTCTAAATAAAATGAACCAGAGCATCTATTTGAACTTCTAAGAAAATGTTTATTCTAGTTTGTAATTTCCCGTAGACTCCTCTTGTTCGACAGGACTACAGATATTACTGAGCACCTCATTTATACTTTATTAAAGTTTTCAGTAGGTGAGACATTTCCTGCATTAATGAACAAGTTTTAAATGAATGAATAGCTGCAGATTTTTGAAAGGACACCTGGTGATGTTGCAAGTAAAAGCTTATAATAAGCTTGAGGCTTTCTATTCTTCTGTTCATTTTTTAATCTTCCTGGAAGCGGATAAATGTTTGGCTCTCAAATTGTGATGAAATATTTAAAAGGTGGTGTCAAAAAAAACCCTCCAGTACCTTTGGCAAGTTGTTACCTAAAAAATATCTTGGTCATTAAGTCGAACGGACAGCATTTTTAAATGGCATTAATTTCTTTCTTGATGGACGTCATCATAACAATTGTGTTTGGTTCAACCCTTGCACTTCCACCTCTATTTTAAGACTATAATATTCTACATGCCTGTGCAGCATGGATTTTTTTCCCCCCTTCATTTCAGCGGAGAGATGAAAGACAAATTAATAATGGAGAAGAAAAGTAAACAAGACCGAACATCAAAAACAGAAATCTAAACCTTTCTCTGACTTCTGGGCTTCTTGCAAAGCTTCACTCACATTAAAACCCATAGAGGGAAAGACCAAGTGTTCACTATTAAAAGATCAAAGCTTGTTAAGACTTTAAAAATAGAAATATACAGAAAAAAAAGTACAACAAAGAAGAATGAAAGTTGCTGCTACTTCTTCCAGCATCAGTCGTTTCCGCGCAGAGAGCAGCAGCCAGTCAGAAAGACGACTGGACTTCTCAGATACATTAACTGTCTGCAGAAACACACACACAAAGTTAGTCAGTCTTTTCCTGGAAGAATTTGCACGCATGCACAACCATTACATTTAAGTATAATGTATCCACCCTCCCTGCTGCCTGCTCTGTCTCACCCACACAAACAAACACCCAGGTAGAAACACTTCACTGACTCGTTGTCCTTGTACTTCACATTATATAAAATGTAATGCGAAAATAATTCAGTGTTTTTCAGTTTCTTTCACAGTGATTTGATAGAATTTGACTCTCAAAGTTAATTGACAGCAACGGCGCATGGTACGTGCACAGCTGTAATACAGCCATCAGACAGGCTTTGGTGTTTTTGTTTAAAGCGTTTTGGAAAGAGTCCAGTTCATGTTGTTCCCATTTACACCTGGACATTATAGTCGCGACCTTGGAGTGAAAGCCAGGATCTCGTTTTTTTTTTTGTCTCAATCTAAACAAAATACTACCACTCAGAGCTACTGCAAGCTGTTGCCTGTCATATCCTTGAAATTACTGGAAACTAGAGTTGAAATATGAATACCAGTGGCACTCATGGTAACCAGATCCCAACAAAGTGATTTCGGGGGACACTACACTGTGACTACACTGTGTAAATTGAGTGCTTCTTCAGTGTTGCACTTTACATGGGCGGGCAGGCAGGCTTAGGACCTAAACACAGCGAACACTCCATGAGGGACAACATGACAAAGAAGAAACAGAGACTCAGACAAAATAGCTGTGTCTCAATTCCTAGGACGCATCCCTCGTGGGCCGTAGCCGAGGCAGCTTACGCCGGCCAGGTCCTCTGAAGGCCGAGAAGGCCAGAAGTGAGAGACTTGTGAAATGGGACGGTCTAGCCTTCAGATTTGCATCACCAGCTGTTCCCACCCTTACCGCTTCCACCTCCTCGGTT
>VURO01050625.1:0-11591 GCA_015108175.1 Pelvicachromis taeniatus | reverse complement strand
CCGCTTCCACCTCCTCGGTTTTACCGTCTCTGTTGCTGCCACCAGTGGTGGAAACTGGAATTGGCTGGGCCGCGCTATGACTTCTGGGATATGGTGGGCCACGTAGGATACACCAGACCCAGCCTACAAATTCGGGGAAATGTAGGTCGTATTTGTAGGAGTCTACGAATTGGGACAGCCTATGTCGCTGTGACGTAATCAGGATACAAATGTGGCGCACGAGGGATGCGTCCTAGGAATTCAGACACAGCCTATCTATACACACCAGGTAATTAAGCAGATGGGGAAACACCAGGAAATACAGCTGAATGAAGTCAGACTAACGAGACAGGGTAAGCAAAACTAAACACAACACCCAGGGGACGAGGGACTGTCAAAATAAAACAGGAAGTTACAAACTTGGCGATAAACAACCAAAAGATGATAACTAAAAATTCATAACGTAATGAGGAGCACAGACTGAAAATGGGGCACTAAAAAGCATGAGGAAACATTCAACTGAAAAGACTGGATGCAGAGTTAAAACATAAACTATATGTCAAAATCAAAACGAGCACATCGTGAGCTCACAGGTAATTCAAAGCAGCACTCGTCTCACAGCCAACTGCGAGATATGATTGTTGATTGATAAAATAAACTTCGTTTACGCTCTTTTTTTAAAGTCGATGCAGGTGAAAAGAGGCATTGTTTGTGTTTCGAACCAATATTTGCACCTCCATGTAACATGCTTGACGTCGCTTTTCTTTCTTTTTTTCATGTGTTTTCAAAGTCTCCCTCTTTTCTGTGCATTCTCATCAAAAGTGCTGAAGCAACAACAACATCCAACATCGAGCATCTTCACTGGTCCGCCTGTCTGTGCAGAGAGCAGCCGCACACATGCTCTGAGTCAAGTTGTGGGTTGCCATGTTGTGGCGACAGATGGTTTGAAATTATACTGTATGTCATGTGTGGATTGTGTGTAGACTTTCAATTCAGTTTTAATTATATTGCACCAAACCAAGTCTGTGTTTCTGTTTATTTGTTCTCTCCATGCCCTCGTAAATGTACACTCTGGTCTGTTTTTTTTTTATTGTTATTGGGCTTTTTTTTCATAAATATGTCTAATTATCGTCGAAAAATGACAGATAAAATCACATCATGATAGAAGTGTTATGACCCAATCCATAAAAATGATGGAGAACAAGAAAGTTTAACACAATCTCTGGATGCAGGCGATTAAATAGAACTTGTTGTGAATGGGCAGTTTAAATGAAGACCAATATTTTTTTGTAATTTAAAATAGAGAAACACAAAACAGAGTTGCCAAACTAGAACTAATGTCTTGGAAAAACCTGAAGTAAAAACAGGAATTCAAAACTTTATCACACAAAATAAAGAAATCAAAGCAGGAATCTGAAGAGCTAACACAAAATTCAAAGCTTGAACCCGGAGAAGAACAAAAAAACTCAAACAGAAACCTGAAAGTTAGAGCAGCGGAACATCAGGAAAACCCCTGTGCTTTGTACACCCACCACACACCCCGAGCACCTCCCCACGGCTTGATGAGGTGCTTCAATCTAAAATGTTGCCCCTGATCACAATGCGGCCAACAACTGTCGTCGCTCTGTCGCTGGAGAAAGAATTTGGTGGTGTATAAATGTCATTTGTAAGCTGCGGCGGAGGTACAGATTGAACTGTGCCCACATTTGATTTTATTTTTTTTTGTCTTAATGCATCTTAGAGTTATTATTCGTCTGCCACCGGGAGCTGCTTATCGGCTCCGGATGGTAGGCGAGTGGAGCTCAGAGTATAAAAAGTGATAGGGAGAAAATAAAATTTAATATATTCAACATGAACTTTATCTTTGTTTGTTTGCTTTTTTTAAATTAGATTTTCTCCTCATTTCTAAAATTCATGATAAACAAATTCCCTGTGTTATTTGAAATGAAAACTGCCTGCACACATGATAGGCTCTTGTATCCTCCATGCGCGCACACACACACACACAATCGCCACTTCTTCTTTTACAAAAACACACACTCAAACATCCCCCAGGTGGTTTCCTCTTGTCTCAGCGGTCGTGTTCATCACTCCTCTCTGCCTGGCTTGTACACACTCTCCACTTCATCACTGTCAGAGTCCTCTCCCTCTGTGTGTGTGTGTGTGTGTGTGTGTGCGCCTGCACACAAACACACATTATTTGACCACACCAACACTACGCACCCGCTCAGACGCTCACAGACACACCCCTGCCTGTTGGATGCAAACATTAATTTCAATTACTGCTGCTTTGTTTTTTTACGGTGCCAAGTGAGAAATAAATTAAAACAACAACAACCACGACAAAAAAAAAAATACAATAAAATAACAAAATAAAAACACAGCTGACGTTTCTCCTCCAAAGGCCGCTGAGGGAAGCAAATCCCTCCCAACGCCCAGCTCGTTCTATTTTAAGTCGACTTTAAGTTTTTAATTTGGATTGATTACAGTGGCGTAGGTGTTGCTACTGCCGCGATAATGAACGCTCAGGGGGAGGGAGAGCTGAAGCATTATTAATGAGACACTTAAAGGTGAAAGAATGAGGAGAAGGAGAGGCAGACAGAGGGAGGAAGAGGAGCGTTTGATATTTGGGGAAGAAGAAATCAAATGCACGAAACCTATATTTGTCTCCAAGCAGTCAGACTTTCTTGCAATATTTTAAAGAGGTGTTGACCAATAACTTCTTAATAAGGGTTTTTCAAAGTTTTTCTTTGGACAGTGGCTGCTTTTTCACTTATTTTTAGTCCAGTCATAATACGTTCTGAGTTCTTCCATCTATGAATCTATGAAAAGTGTCAATGATAAGAGAGTTTGCCAGACACAAAACAGTATTTTTGTGCCAAAAAGATGATTCACAGAGAGCTAAATTTGAGGAAACTGGACAAGAAGATGAATAGTATCTGAAAGTCATGTCCTTAAGAAACAGAGAAATCCAGCGAAGAGCTGACACGTGTTCTGAGACATACATCTGGACCTTCGGCCGATCCATCTACTGTTCACTAAAGCTTCAACACAAATAGTCTTGATGGAGGATGGCTGTCAAGAAGCCATTCTTAATGAAGGGAAACAGGCAGAAAAGGCTGCGGGATGAAAATTACATAAGAACTGGAATGAAAATCAGTGACAACAGGTGAGTCCAAGTTTGACATTTTTGGTTCAAATCATCATCGGTATGTACAGAGGAGGACAGGAGAGAGGTACAAAACTGATTAATTATGAAATCAAACATTTGGATCAACCATCAGATAAGTGTCTAAAAGGCAAGAGCTTCATTTTTCAGCGTGACAATGATCCCAAACACACTGCCAATGTAGTAAAATAATACCTGGATTGAAACACACACAGTGGAACACTATCAGTCATGGATCGGCCTCCCCAGAACCCGGACCTCAACATTAATGAAGCAGTGTGGGATCATGTTGACAGACAACAGAACAAAAGGCACAAACATCCAAAGAAGAGCTTTGAATGTCCTCCAAGAAGCCTGGAGAACTATTCCTGAAGACGACTTAAAGAAATGAAGAGAAAGCTGCCTAATAGAATAAATTGCTGCACCTATTTCCCACGTTAACAAATATAAAAGAAATGGGTTTACCCCTCTTTTCTTAATACCTATACATATATACACAAGAAAAAAGGGGTTGCTTGAGACTTTTCCACAGTAATGTTTCTGGAAAAACGGATTAGTGTAAAAGAGGAAAAAAGAATATGTGTGAAGTTAAACTGCTACTCTTATTTTATGATTACTCAAAATATATTTGCTGTCGAACACAGACCGCTTTCAAAGTTATTCTGACAGTCATGAAACAAATGTTACCGTTCGTGTCCTGGACCACAAACAACAATGAAGGATTGGTTTTTGTGACCGTTTTGCTACGACGCTACGCTGGTTGGTCCTGTACAGAGTTTTACAACGCTGTCACTTTTATCAAGGGGTTTTCCCATATTTTCCCATCTCCCAACTGCGGCTCCTGTTTTGCGGTTTTTCACGGTATTGTGAACTCCATCACTGTCAGTGAATTATAGGCAGGTTAGAAGGAGTTTATATGGGGATCTCTTTATGAAATTTGCCACCTGGATGTCTAGAAAGCTGATACAGGCTGGCATTGAGATGTGTTGATTTTTGGCCTGTCTGAGCTGATTTATGAAGCCCTGTATAGAATGCAACATCCTTCATCCTCAGGCAATCAACCAAGATGAGAGAAAAAAACTCCCCCACATAGTTTAAAGTGGAGAAGAAATGAGAAATCTGAAGTAGTAAAGAGAGGACTTGCTGCCTCAAGTGGAGGAGTTCAAGTATCCCAACCGTTCAACATCTCTAAAAATACAGAGGCAATAATTAAAACTGTTATTTCTGCAGTCGCTTCTTTGTTTAATTGGCAAGAGCCGAAGAGTATTGTGCTCATGTTGCCCATCTTGGAGCTCCACTGGGAGTTTTCTGGCACCCACTAACTGGCAAAGATGGCAGCGAAATGGCAAGAAATGAGCCCAACTTTAGGAAGCGCCGATTGACATCAAAGGCACTACAACCATTCAGTCTTTGTGCAATCAGTGGGTCTTCATTTCAGGTATGCTCAGTTTAGCATGCTCTGTTTAAACACATAGAGAAGAGAGAGAAACAGTACAGAAATAGTACAGTTAAAAACTGTGAAGCAGACTAAAACAGGATATCATGAAGGTTAAGTGAATGTGACTGGTATCACAAAATGGCAAATGAATAACACCCCGAGTTATTTTGTGTGATATCACGAAACAGTCTTTGCTTTTTTACACTTGTGAAACAATGACATTAAACTTAATGGCTGTGGCGCTTTTAGACACCTGAGTCACATGCAGTGCTTTTTTCCCCCTCCTGTGTTCAGGCACATTAAAAATAGGTACAACACATAATGGCACTGGTAGTTTTATCATCATCCGTCCCTCAGTTAGACCACAAATTAATGCAAAAATACTCAAACTGCATCTTTAGATAGAAAATTATTTATGAATCACTTTCACATGCAGATTTTTAGTTCTAATTAATCACTGACAAATCAGAGTCTGCTGGGGAAAAAAATGGGATAAGTACTTGGATCACTTGTGACTCCAGCCACGTATGTTTTTAATCCCAAAAATGTTTCCTGCCATCAATTCGTCTTCGGCAACATTTCATCAATTTTATAGGAATTTGGCCCAATGGTAGCAAGGGATAATGGAAATTTGTGTGAAATGTAAGCACAGCATTGTGCAAAAGTCTCAAACCGTCCCTCCGTCTACAAGCATACATGGAAAAACGGTATATAACATAGTTTTATAATAGAGTTTGTACAATACTAATATGCTTGAAAGTCAGTATTTGGTGTGATCACCTTTATTCTTCAGCACAGTCTGAACTCTCTTTGGCAGCTTTCTTGTCATTTCTCAAGTCGTCTTCAGGAATAGTTCTCCAGGCTTCTTGAAGGACATTCAAAGCTCTTCTTTGGATGTTTCTGCCTTTTGTTCTGTTCTCTGTCAACATGATCCCACACTGCTTCAATAATGTTGAGGTCCGAGCTCTGGGGAGGCTGATCCATGACTGATGGTGTCCCAGTGTGGGTTTTTCTATCCAGGTATGATTTTACTGCATTTGCATGTATTTGGGATCATTGTCATGCTGAAAAATAAAGCCAATCAGATGCTAATCAGATGATTTAGTAATGCATGGTGGATTAAAATCTGATGACAGCCACTGAGACCGTCACTGTTGAGGCTTCAGTGAACAGTAGATGGATCAGGTGACGGTCCAGATGCATCTCAAGGGGCTTGCGTCATGTCTTTCCTGGATTTTTTTTTTTCCAGTTTCTTAAAGACTTTCAGTTACTGTTCATGTGCTGTAGATGAACACTATCTGTAGCTGTAGAGGTGTGTAGACCTAACACTTCTTCTTGTCCTCCACTTGTCCAGTTTCCTCAAATTTTTGAAGACACACTGCACACCTTTTTGAAATATGCCAACATTTTAGCTAACAGCTCTTTGGAAATCATGCTGTTGATGCAAAAATACTATTTTATTCCAAAACTAGCATTTAGCATTTTCCAAAGGCCAAATTCCAAAGAAAAACTTTGAAGGACTTCCAGTTATTGCTCAAGACCACTTTAAAACAATACAAGTCTGGATCAAACATGAAGAACTGAGGGGTGACTTATAATTTTTGCACAGGAGGTTTTTGTTTTGTTTTGCGTTTTTTTTTAATTTACTTTTTTATTATTTAAGTCTTAGATTCTAAAGTAATTTTCTTTGTAACATCTAACCACCATATTTTCCTGTTGGTTACAAACATAGAATTATCTTTCCTGCTGCAAAAGCATTAAGGCAGGTAGTTAATAACCAGTGATGATAAAATATGAGGCAGATTTATTCTTTTGTGCATACAAATGATTCAAATGAATACATTTAGAACATGTTTGTGTATCTATCACTGATAAAGGAAAAATTATGGGTTTGATCAACACAAACAGACCCTTAAAGAGGTATTCCTGTATAAAGCATGAACATTGTTGCCACTAAAATAGTATGTCAGTATAAAATAGTTCATTTCTGATATCTTAATTTCACAAATGTTGGGATTATGGGCCAAACATTGAAAATCACCTTTATCAGTTAAGTTTTTGCAATTTTAAAGGTTTTTGAAGGCTGCGCTAATGTTCAAGCTCTACAAAATCATGACGCACACAAAATTCTTCACGTTTTACAACCACTGGCATTAAGAAATTCAACTTTGACCCGGTGATGGCTCTAAAAATGAGGTTTGTTAATTAAAACAGTTACTTCGACAGAAGTTTGCTTTTTTGATTGACAGGAGCAAAATAATATCATCCTCCTGCTGCCCATCTTTAAGCTTCACTGGGAGTTTTCTGGCCGCAGTAACTGGCAGAGATGGCGGCAAGATGGCGAGAAATGAGATATGAGCCCAATTTTAGAAAGCTCTGAGTGACATCACAGACGCTACAACCAGTCGATTTGTCCTTATCTACGTGATCACTGACTTTTTCTATAAATTGCACTGAGAATAAAGATAATGCGCTCTGCTCAAATACAGAAAAGAGACCAACAATGTGCAGTAATGGCTTCAAAGTAGTCCGAATGTCAAAGGAAGGTGGTTATTCTCATCTGCAACCAAATTTTAATTGGCAGCATGGCTCCACCTTCCCAGCTGCAGAAAATAGCATCTGTGACAACGGATGTGACATTCATTAAGTCAGACAAAGCGTGAAAGGGTGGAATTGGGTGGGTTGCAAAGCAGTCTGCATATCTGTAGACATTGTGGGGAAGCTAATGCACCTGAAAGAGTCCAGTGAGCTCTGTGTAAGGCCCCTGGGATGGTCTGCGTTCTTGCCCAAGGTGTGCTCCATCTGCTCCACCTGTAGCTCCCAGGTGGAGCACAGCAACCCAATTGGAAAGTTGGGGGTTCAATCCCTGGCTGCTCCAGTCTGCATGCTTAAGTAGCCAAGTACAAGACACTAAACTCCAAGTTGCTCGTAACTCCAAGTTACATCATCAGGAGTATTGATTGGAGTGAATGAGGCATGTTGTATAAAGGTGCTCCAGGTGCCAGCTGGCAAATGGATAAAGACTGGAAGCACCTCCTTTAAACTGGACCTAACCAGACCTACTTCCTGACCGGTGTTGTCTGCACGTATTTGTTGAACTGAGAAGAGCTCAATTAGCAATTGTGTTGCTATTGTAACTATATATGTGTATGTTTTTTAAAGGGAGGCAGGTAGGAGGCCTGTATCCTCTTTTGCTTTTCACAGTGATAGGTAAGTTGTTGGGTTTTGTTTTCTTTTACTAGAATGTTTCATTTGTTATTTTGGCCATGCCCATCATGACGTGGTCTGCCTGTAAAGAATATTTCAACTGCAAATTTATCTGTGGCACTTTTCTTTCTTTGGGTGCAGGGGAGTCATGTCGAAGCTCTGCTCTAAGTTTCCTCTAGATCAAGCCATAACATAGGCAATCTAAGGAAAAACTTTCCCCAGATCCTTTTAATGTGGAGAAATAATAAGAAATCAGAGGTGCAGAGAGGAGCTTCACCCTCAAGCAGAGGAGTTCAAGTGTCTTGGGGTCTTGTTCACAAGCAGTGGGAGATTAGCAGATGGATTGGTGCAGTGTCTGCAGTGCTGTGGACACTGTACAAGTCTGCTTTGATAAAGAGAGAGCTGAGGGTGAATTCAAAGCTGCTGATTTACTTTTTAAATCTATGTTTCTGCCCTCACCTATGACCGTGAACTGTGGGTAGAGGCTGAAAGAACAGATGCCAGCAGCAAAAATGAGCTTCCTCTGAAAGAAAACTGGGCTCGGCCTTTGCATCAAAACAAGTCAATTGATGCGGTTTGGACATCTGAGGAGAATACATGCTGGACGCTTCCTAGGTCAGGTGTTTTGAAGGACACGCCATGGCAGACTAACGACACGCTGTATAGTCTCTCAGCTGATTTGGGATTGTTTCCAGACGAGCTGGCGGCCCATGGCCTGGATAAATGTTCCTAAATAGATGATCGGACAGAGAAACACCAAGTTTAAATATAAGAAAGGAATACAGATCTGCGAGCATGTTGAGCAATTAATATCAATAAAACGTTCTAATTAGGGACAGTTTTGTAAGAGAATCACAAAAACATAAACACTAACATCGATTCTTCTATGCAGACAGCTTATTCTCCAATTCACTTCTGAAAACTCAATCAGGGTCTCCGTATCGACCTAAAACCAACTTAACTCCTCAGAATTTGATATTTTGAAATCACCCAACAGCCACAATAAAGAGCTCAGTATAAAACAGAGGGCAGGAAAGCGAAAGCAGACAGCGAGTCAAATGATTCCCTTTGGTGTTTTTCAAGCAACCGTACACGAGTGAGTGCTGATTCACAGCCCGACAGTGTGTTCGGGAGTAGCTGGAGACACAATCGTATTAATAAGTGATCCCCACAGTGCGGCGATGTGTTCTTCATTAGTCTGTGCTCAGCTATAAAAGGCAAAAATTGATTATCTCTGCAACACCTTCCAAACCTTGAGGTTTGTGTTGTTGCTGCTGAGCAGGGGGGGAAAAACTCTCCAGGCAGACCGAAGCAGAAGGATGAAGATCGATTTTTTTTTTTTTTTTTTTGCATTGCGGAACTTATATTTGTGGAACTGCTCTCCTCCTCAAGCTTAAAGACTATACACAAAGATCTACAGAGAGCTTCTTAAGACTTCAGGGCTTGTTCAAAGGTCCTTTGCAGAGACCAGAGGTTCAGGGAGCAAAAGAGTTCCCCAAGGAGCCGTCCAAGATTCACAGCAAAGCATGAAAAAGATTAACTTCTTATGAAGCTTATATGTTAGTGGGAAACACTGCTAACACTGCTGGAAAACCATGTATTCAGTTTGTTTGGATATTTCCAACTGCTTTTGCAGTTGTGGCTCCCAAAAGTGGAGCGCGCTGCCATTATAAGCTAGAAATACCTCCTCACTTGATATTTTTAAATCTGATCTGAAGATCCACCTTTTCAGTTTGGCATTTAAACCCAGTATAGAATGTTCATTTTATTTGGATTTATTGACTTTCTGATATTGGTGTCCTATATTGTATTTCATTTTTAGTATTTATATTTTTATTCTTTTATTTCATATTCAGCACGTTGGTCAGTGCTCGCTGTTTTTAAAGTGCTTCATAAATAAAGTTTGCTTTGCATAGTGAATAAAAATACTAAATTCATTTTGTAAATTATGGCCACTGGTACATGCCCATCCCACAGCATTGCTTGGTCTGTCTGTACTGTGAGCAAAGTACTAGTATATATTTATATGTAAAAAATGGGTAATTGTAGCACGTTGCTTTGTGATTGGTAGGCATGTGTAATTCAGTTTTTGTGGATATACAGATGACATTCTCATGAAGTTAAGTCATGTTAAGTTTTATTTATATAGCAAATTTAAAACTAAAGTGCCATATAGCCCAAAAAAATGTAATTAAAAGTTTTCTAAAAATTTGCACTGCATACCGTATATCTTCTAATAGTGGCCTGTCTCTTATTGACGCCCATTTCTAATAAACGCCGGTTTGAAAACATTTCACGACAAATAGACGCCGGTCTCTTTTAAACACCGGGCTGGCCCAATAATTTTTTGAATAAACGCCGGGGATACTATTGGAAGATATACGGTAGATTCACATTATTTAATAACACAGCAACAACCTGCCTACCCCCTTGAGAGATCAGCTGCTTACAAATGCTTGACAACAAAAGGTAAGTCAGACTTAAAGACAGTCACAGTTGATGCATTTCTGAGGTCACTGAAGAGAGTTTGTCGTAGCATATTCTGTGGGGCAGATTGTTGTCCCTTCACTCAGTGTGGTTTTCACATATTGCTTTAAGAATTGGGCAGCAACACAGCTGAAAACAGAGGTATTTTAGGCTGCTAGAATTAATCTATGCGGCGTTCTGAGATGAACGTTGAAAGTTAAATTGTTGAAAAAGCATAGAATGTGGGACCTTTGGGTTACATAAAAAGTATTTTTTTATATTCATCATTTGTATTGACTCTTTTCCATCTGAATGGCAGCAGTTTTCTATGAATCTATGGTCTTGGCCTCTGTCTACCACAAGGACAAACACCCACTCAAGCTTTACTATATAGAAATTCAAAAACGCTGGAAAAACTTCTGTTTTCTAATCTTTAGAGCCTTTGTGAGAATCAACTGCTCTAACGACTCAATGAAATGAGTTGAGCAGGTTTATGTACACGTAAAACTAATTTAAAGTTATCATAAAGTATTATTTAATTATCCCAAAAAGTTTATTATTCATCTGGATGTAGCGTCTAGATCAGGGGTCGGGAACCTTTTTGGCTGAGAGAGCCATGAAAGCCAAATATTTTTAAATGTATTTCCCTGAGAGCCATATATATTTTTTAAACACTGAATACGACTAAATCTTTTAGTACAACATACCTTGCAATAACGCTGAATTGGGATAAATGGCTTATGTCTGTTGGCTCATCTAAAGCAAGGGAAAAGAATGGCGCTGTATTTATTTCCTTCACTTGTGTTTCCTCCACTTGATTTGCCATCATGATGGTGCGGTCGTGAACAGTTCTTGCTGACAGAGGCATGTCCTTTATTCGTTTGAGGATCTTGTCTTTATCCGAAAAGTCGCTAAAAAGTTCATTGGCCACATCAAGCATGAATGTTTTGGCATACTCGCCATCTGTGAACGGCTTTCCGTTCCTCACTATCGCTAAAGAACCAGCAAAGCTAGCGGAATTGAAGTCACCTTGTCGGGCCCAGAGACGGAGTTGCTGCTGACTAGCTTGTTCTCTGCACAGTAGTTCTTGGCAGACTTTCTTCCTGCTGTCCCCCGCTGGATATTTTGCTGCAAATGTAGCATGGCGTGTGTCGAAGTGCCGCTTTATATTTGACCGTTTCATCGATGAAATGTTATCATTGCATATTAAACACGCTGCAGAACCTGCTCTCTCCACAAAGGCGAATTCCTCTGTCCATTCTGCCTGAAAATTTCGGTACTCCTCATCTTTTTTTCTTTTTGCCATCTTCTTTCTCAAAAGGGTTTGCGCTG
>VURO01050623.1:25400-41480 GCA_015108175.1 Pelvicachromis taeniatus | reverse complement strand
TTCCCCTGTGAAATAACTTATTTGCTCGCATGTTCATTTTCCCTCAACCTCCATTTTCTACTGGGCCAGGACTGGTAAAAATGTATGCAGACAAATGCTCACATCTCTTTTGGGAATGTCTAGCGGAGGACATTTCAGTGGGAATATGCGAACATTCTTTATTCGGCGTAACAGCTCCTGCAAACCTATTGTTTTGAGTTGACAAGGTGCTCCACGAAAGCATGTCAGCTCTTATATCAAATTCACCATTCTGACCTTCGCCCTAGTTTCAAGTGGGGGGGAAGAAGAAGAAAAAAAGAGTGCACGTGAAAACAGAGTGGGAGAGGGCTGGAGAGAGTAAAGACAAGAGAAGTTAAAGAAAGGAGATTTCCAAGGACGACTCCAACTTTCTAATGGAGTCTCCAGAAGCTGGAGACTGGTACAGAAGCAGAGGAGGGCAACAGGAACAACAGCTCCCTCTGGGGTGAGAAGACTGGCAAATGGTCAAGGGTATCAGCAGGATACGCAACCAACTGACTGGCAGATTGACTGAGCCATCAACTTTGCAAATGAAGCATCAAGAAAACATATCCAGGTAATCGACGTCTTTGTTAATACTGGGATGGACCACTACATAAGCAGGCCCATTGGCAAATAAGATGGCATTTACCAGTAGTTACTGGTGTTTATCTGCTTTGTTACATTCATTTTGGCACGAGTTGACTCTTTAAAACAACTTGAGCGGAAACAAAACAAAGAAAAGAAAGAAACACACAAATTATTCTTGGCAAAGAAATCACGGTCAGTGCGTCGACTATTACGGTCCTTTTTTCAGAGCCTGAGCAGTAACAATATCTTAGTATCTCTTAAATAAAGCATGAAAGAAGTGGGCTTTTGCTGAAACCAAGAATGTATTATGGCAATTCAGTGCATAAACTGATACACAGCAAGCAATATATTCAAAAAAAGCTTTAGGACATTCATGAAATGCAACTTTCAGCAGGGCCTCCGAACTATGTTTTAATGTCTACGACACTTTCTATACTCACTCGTTTAATTTGCATGTAACGATTCTAACAGAGGGGATGCAGACCACAAAAAAAAAAAGGAAACAGACAAATCTCCTTTGTCTTTTGTTATTTGTAGCCCAACAAAGTGCTGTAAATGTCACTACTGCAACACTTTCTCCATATGCCTCCAGACATCATCAAAAGACTATTTTTACTTTTTATTGGTAAATCGTCAACTTTTATTTGAAAGTAAAACAAATGACAGACGTTTCAGCCCCTTGGCGCACCATCATGTGGGCAGGACAGCAAAGCCAGGCTGCCTGACGAATGCCCGGCCAAGGCAAGCTGGAGGGAAGTAAAAGACACTCCTCCTCAAACGGGCCCGTCAGCTTTCAAAGAAGCAGCCATTAGCGAGCGCTCATCAAGCGGGAGCAAGGGCCCGTCCATTCCCCCGGAGAAGCGGAGCAAACGGCAGGCCACAATGCCACTTTGCGAGGAGGGAGGCGGAGGACTGCAGAGATGAGCCCTGGACCCAGTGGTGTTTCCGAGCGGAGTCAAGCCGCACGTCCCCGGAACGCTCAATTCCCAGCCCAACTGTCACGGCTGGCACTCGATTCAGCCCCTTCAAGCACATAATCTGTGCTCGTATGGCTGTTAAACACCACACTCTCCGGTCCTTCACTCATTTTGTGCCATGGTATTGTTGTGTCTGCCGTCTTTCTATTATTGAGCCATTAAAGGATTTGGATGGAGAGTCACTGCTCAGCATATGGTATCTTGATCAGCGACAAGGCAATAAGATAGCAAGAGACAATAGATTCCTTGTGTATTTAGAAATTGATAGTTACTCATATTGGGGGTGATTCGGGAAATTATATATGTTTATATAAAATGTATGTGTGTGTGTGTGTGTGTGCTTTGTAGCACAGAAACCTATACAGTCACGGGGTCCTCGCTTCATGCAGTGAGAAGCAGTGTGCAGTGCTATCACCGGGAACAGATGAGCGAGCCGACTGATTCGTGCACGTTGGGGGGAGAATCGCTGCATTAATCTCAGTGAACACTGTGGGGTCTAAGGTGGCACGGTGCCACGCCGGAGATTCCCACTTACAGCGATCTCTCCCGATGACAGAGCGATAATGTCACCCGGGTCCAGGTGAGCGAAAAATGGCAGCCTGCTTGATGCTCAGCCGGCTGCTTTAATTGGCTAAAACAAAGTAATTTGAGAGCGGTATGGGGGGCACGAGAGGGTAAACGATGGGACAGAAGGTCATTGCTTCTCTTTCACTCTGCTCTGTGCCATCCACCAACACTCCCAGCATGTGCTACAGTTAATATTGAGATCTATTATACAGTAGGCTTTCACCATCTGCTTTACACACCGAGAAACTGTGCAACACACCTTGTTATTGATTTTTTTTATTTTTTTTATGGGATTTTGTTTTCCCACACTGTATGCCTTCTTGAAGATGTAGCTTACCGTGATTCAAAGGGATGATAAGACACTCAAATATTACAGATGTTTGGTAAATTACAACAAATGATGTAACAACATCAAAAAAAAGCTCTCAGTAAGGCATCCGTCACAATTATCCCCGAGCCTGTGGCGGTGTCTTTCAGTTGCTTGTTTAGTCTTGCAAACTCTACACAAGGTTCTAGGTTATCTTTATTGCAAATAACAATACCTTGCAATGGGAGTTCACTTAGTATTGGAATACAAAAAAAAAAAAAAAAATCACAACATCAACAATAAATCACAAAAAAAATTGATGCGCGAAATGGAAAATTCACACCAATGTAAGCAAACTCCTTCTCTGGGTAGTGCGACAAGTGCAGCCAGAGTGCTATTTGCTGTTTAGTCAATACTACATGACAAAGAGACGAGGAGTCTTTTAGTTTTATAACCAGGTGTCCTACAGCAACAAGGCGAGGGCAGCAACTCAAGCACCCTGTGATGTGGATTCGTCACACAAACCGATATGGCATTAGCCCTGGTGAGGTGCTGCCTGTTACAATTAGCCAGACTCCTTTCTGATTTCTATTGAAGTTTCCAAACTAAGCAGGCAAACAGATGAAATCAAACTTCCATTGAAGAGAGTTGGCACTTTAGTAGACATGCTGTACAAGTACATTTTCTCAGGAAAACACATATTTGCTGGCATCAAAACTGTAGTGCTCGGTTTTAGCAATGTCGACACCAGGAGACGGTTTTTCCAAAAATCGTTATCACACTTTTAACGCGCGTCTATTAAAGAAAAAGGCATCGCAGCAGATCACAAAGACATCCACCATGATCACATGATCTCATCGCCTTCAAAGAAGGCTGACAGTTATAGTACCATTTCCTCAACTACTAATTATTTTACAGTATTGTGACTTGTTCAGGTAAGTTCCCGCATAAAACGTACAAATGTTTCCAAACTGAGCAGAAAACAACAATGAAACAAAAGATTATTTAAAAAGCTCGTGTGCCGCAGACATAGATAACCATGTGTGTACAGAGCATTTCGTTAACACCTGTGTATCCACGCGCATGTGTGTGCATTTGGCCATGTGCGTCACCGAGCGCGCATTCAAGCATGTGGCTTGTTTGACTGCATCGGGATACGTGATGCACCTGTGTTGAAACAAATGACCTCCCGTGCCTGTGTGGGTTTCTCCCAGGTGTGCCTGATGCATGGATCATGTGGTGCAGAGTGCTCTGGGCCACATTGGCTCAATTGTCGTGGGATCATCTCTGAATGTGGCCGTGAATTTGCATTGAGCGAAGGAACGGTTCGCCTCCTCGGCACGGCCTTCGATGCATCTGAGGCGCAGGGGAGGAGCGCTCTAGACCAGCCCCCCTGCAGGCAGAATCAGGTGTCATCTGTCTGACTGGGGACACCACCATCAATCTCTCCTGTCCACTTTCCTTTGCGCCGAATCAAGTCAGCACAGTGTAGTGCATCTGCGTTGACAACATGCAGACAAGATAAGCAACTGAGCGTGTCAAAACTTTGTGTGATTTGTTGAAGGAGTCGAGATAATCGTTTAATCATTACAACCAGTTTAGCTTTTAAACCTTCAAAAGATGTTGTGATAAAAATGTGACGCATGAGTACAAATGCCAACAAGCTTCAACTTTGAATAAAAAGCGAATTCAGCGCTCGTCCTTTCGTCCTTTCATTCACTGCAAGCTTTCGCAATGAATGCGGCTTAAAGTGATCACCTCACATGCTTGGGAAAATATAAAAATCACACTTAGTGTAATTGCTTCAGCTTCTATGAAACCTCTCGCATACTTGTTTCAAAATCCATCCTCCATTTATTCCTCTTACAGTGCATGCTCCCACTTGTCATATCAACACAAAACAAAATATTTCCTCTTACTGCTGCACAGTCATGCAAAGGGCGCTCGAAGACTCAAAAAACTCGATCCTCGTTCTTCTACTGCGAACTGTCGAAAAATTAACCCAACGCATGTCTGTGACATTAGTCCCAAGCTGGCTTCACTGGTGCTCGATCAAAATACAGTTACACCTTTAAATGACACATACCGACAAAGTGGCTTCGCCCAACATGTTGCTCTTTTCGCTTATCACCTGGGAGATGAAGAATTCATCTGAAGATTTGAGCCGTTACTTTTAAAGGCACAGTTAAGTTTGGCCCCGAGCTTTACTAAAGATCTTAAAGCTCTCCGGTAGCTAAAACCACAGCCTCAAATTCTCCTTCTGTCTGGTGGAAATATTTGCTCATATCTGCACTGGAGAATTTTTTTTTTTTTTTTTAAATGTTTCTTGACAGCAAATAATGAAAGCTTTAAAGTCAAAATAGCAAGTGTAATTTCTTGTAATGAATTCCTGTGACGGGGCCCTACTGAGCAGTAGGGAGTTTGAAAGGCCCAGGGAGAATCAGAAAATCAGCCAAAAGACGCCAGAGAGAGCAGAAGGGGGAAAAGGAAGGTGAAAAACCTCTGTTGACACCTGGTCTGTATGATAATTTGATCTGTGTATGATGGCTCAGAGTTTGAAAGGCACTTTGTCCAATTAGAAGTGTGCAGAAAATTTCCACCTGCCCCTGACAGAGATGAAGTGGCTCTTTCAGAAGACACTGTGGCACTGAGCCAGCAAAGAGAGCCCAAACACCGCAAGTGGAGCAAGCAGAAATTAATGAGCATCACAAGCCACACTTGTTTAATGCAAGATGACATTGAATGAATATTCCCTCGGACTATTTCACAGTATATTTTCAATTTCACAAACAAACTCGCAACCCCCCCCCCCCAAAAAAAGCTGAACTTATTATTGTTTGTGAAGACACGGTAAGCTTAACAAAAAGTTTTGTCTGGACAATAGCTCACAACGTAACAATTTACCTGGGACTTTCTCAAAGTACTGTCTCTAATATAGCTCTAATCCAAATAGCTCTTTGAAATAAGCATTCAACCGCACATTAAAAAAAAAAAAAACTGTTTTGCACATTAACATAACTTGAAAGCAACTGGAATAGTTATGCCATAGGACAATCTCAAGTTCTCGATAAGTTCACCGCGCGACGCGAACGTCTGCAGGGTCTGCCACTACCAACCTCAACCCGAAGTTTTCATCTTCCTATTTCTGTACGTCTATTTCGGTCTGTCACATAAAAATAGGCTTTTAACAACCCAGCGCGGCGTTAATCATTGCCTCCTAAGCACTGCATTACTAAAATAAAGCTGCAAATATTGATTGATCAGACAGATGATATTTGTCAGTGAATAAGTGATTGGAGAATCATACATAGTGAAGTCTGTCTTTCAATCACTGTCAGAAAGCAGCACTGCAGCATTGCTGCACTGATTGAGCCCCATCGTGCCACAGTCTGTCTTAGTACGCCTCCTAAAGCAATCAATTCACAGACGCGCGCGCACACAAGAACCAAATATTCATTAGTAAGTTATTCATATTCAAAAGCTGCCTTTCAAAAGTAACAAAAGAGCAGAATTGTGTTTGACAGGCACGTTACAGTGTTTCTGTGACATACTGTGTGAGGCAAGAACAATTGTGATCATCTCCTATTATTTTACGAGTACCGAATTGTGTTCATTACTGTTGTCTGTCAGGTGAAGAAATCTGTATGAACAAATATCCTTTTTTTTCCTTTCACAATAAGAAACGCATACAAAAGACCCCTTTAATATTACAAATATTCGACAATTAGAATATGTGTAATATTTCTACTACTTAATACAACTGTAATGTCTGTAAAATACTCATGTTTGGACAACACAACAAGTAATATAAGCTGTTTCAATAAGACCAAGCTAATAGTTTCACACTACTGCTTGATTTGACATGATTAACACTTGTGGGTATTGTTTAACTACTCCAGCCCCATTGGCCCAGAGTAGCGGGCACGAAAAAAAGAAGAGCGAAAAAGACAAAGATGGGCTGCGATGTTAATAATTAGTTAGTTCTGCGTTCAAAAAAATTCTGTCCAACCTCACCAGATTATAATCAAAGGCTGAAAATAGTAGCTGATTGTAATCGGCACTCAGAAGTCACCAGGGGTGTTTGAAGAGCCCGTCAAGCCTGCAAGTGGAGCTAATTCGATTAAGTGGTGGCAGTACCTGGAGGGGACGGATCTGTATCTCTCCCTTTTTTATTTATGAGATTAAGTTGCGCTTGTTATTCCAATATAAATAATCAAGCCAACAGAAATGACACTGATTTTCAAGTTGTTTTATCTCCCACGTCTCCAAAAGTTTTCTGTTTATTTCAGGTGACAAATAAACTTTGTGAAGTAATGCCGCGGCACTACTAATGTAACGAAATTAGCAGTGGAGGATGTTATATGTGTGCTTTACCTCCTTCCACACTGTGACTTTGTGTGACAGTGACAGGGAAAAGCAACGTTGTTACTATAACAAAATATTTTGGCTTTCTTTTTATTTAAAAATTTAATCTGCGAAAATGAGAAGGAAAAAAAAAAAACCCCTTTGCATGTAGTGCAATAATGGCGCGCAGACTTGTAAAAACACACACTGTTCTGAGTGAAGGCTTAACAATTCCTGAGACCACCTTCTCTCGTCGACACTATTCTGCTATATTTAATACATGGTGAGAATGCGTAAGTGCAGACATTGTTAAATTACATTATCACTCTAAGCATAGGAGAAAGCAAATGGATTACCCTGCCTTGTTATTGTTCGTAGCTGCTACTCTTCATCTGTGCTAGAAAGGCAAGCAATATGCAACAGATATTTCCATTTTTATCTTAGTCAGACATCATACACGACAGAATCCTAAAAGCTGGGCTGCAGTGAATTTAGCCTTCAGAAAAAAAAGATAAATAACAGCCAAGAAGCTCTTGAGTTGTGCTGTTTGAATAAAACGCTTTAGATTTCTTCCTTTCTTTAAAGCAGACACGTGCACACAATGTCCGTAGCTGGACGATCAGAGTGCACACACAAATAAAGGCTTTGTGATTTGAATTAAACAACAAAAGACTTCTCTTTTGTTCAGAAGGCAAAGAAATGATGGTTTGAAAGATAATACGGTCAAAGTTTCTGAGTGTAGAAATTTTACATGCAAGGGGCTTACCTACCTCCTTGGGAGCTTTTCACCATCCACAATGATGGAGATGTGAAAGCCTTGGCCATAGATGTGACATAAGAATCCCCCCAGAGTGAGTTTTTAGACCCCTCTCATCACATCTTTCCCTCTAGTCCTCTTCTAAGGGGCCCTTTTCATATCACAGAGCCACAGAGAGGCATGGAGCCAAGCAGCACAAGTACTTAGGTCACAGTGTACCACATTAAAATTAGACTCCTTTAACACCCTCCAATAATGCATCTGGAGTATTTCCGGTCATAACTATTCAAAATTTTCTATCTAAGATACAAACTTCAGTAAATGGGCCATAGATCTGAGCTATCATTCACCACTGGAGATTTCACATCAAATCTGGTGTCTGTCACCAGTTGAAATTTCCTCGCCAGCCCCAGTTAAGTCACCAGTGATTCAAACTCAAAAATAAGCTGTCCCACAAGAATAAAACTTTCATAGATGGTCTAGGTTAAGTTTTTAAACTTATTTTAATTAATATTGGCTGTTAAGGGCTGGCGCTGCATTACCTGTAGTGTACGCCTAAAATAAATATAAGTGCTAACTTAAATTATGCAAAAAATGCAAATTAAATATACATATGAAATGCAGCGGCAAAAGAAGATTTTTGAATTACTTAAACTAAAACTCAAGCATAAGAATGTAAGTTGATTTGGGAGATCCTTTAGATGTTTTTTTTTTGTTTTTTTAATCTACAGTGTGCACATCCTGAGCTGTCTAACAAACCATTTCACGTCAGCACAACTTCAGCAGTCATTGCACTTCAAGAAAATAAGTAACATGTAACCGATTTAAAACACATGGACATCACTTGGGCATGGAAAATTAAGCTTTCTGCATCACATTAAAGAAAATGATGCCGGACATGTCACAAAGTTGACATAAATGCCTTTTCAAACTAAATGTTACTTTAGTTTATATGGACAATTGGGAGTGAAATGCACAGCACAAGCAAAAATCAGCTATATGGCAAATGGCAAATACTATGGTGCATACTTCAGTTCATTTAACAATGAGTTAATATGTGTTTTTCATCAAATTTTAAAGTCAGTTTTTAGTCATTTGTCCTCTTATATGAACAGAGAATCAACAATGAAAAGTTTACCTACAAGCAAATTTCTTCAAACAAAGTCTGCAGTCTTTTAACGAAAGAACCTCTAGTCCTCTGCTGCCTTTAACGTATCTTTAACTATGCATCTCTGAGACTTGAGAGACTTTTTTATGTCATATTTACAGGTCAGACCCCACAGAGTATTTGCTGAAATAGAATTAAGCTCTAGAGCTGTTTCACGTGTCTTGTTACATAAAGAAATCAAAAGGTCCCTGGCAAATCCAATAGTTTAGCAAACCGAGTAGTGTTACCAAACACCATATCATGAACAGCTGTGTCTGTGTTTCACTTTTTTCTTGGAATTGCACAAGATGTTAAAAGAAAATCAGTCATGCTTCTACTTGGAGCAGCATTTTTTTTTTACATCACAGTATTTGTATACAGCCTCCCTCTGTTCTGTATGATGCTTTTTTATACTAGCTCGTCCTTGTCTGCACGAAAGAGTGCTTCTCCTTCTTTAACACTGAGACGGTATTTGCTGTCCCTCTTGTACAGTACCATTCATTCGAGTTGCATGCGTTAAAGTCGGGGTCTAGCTTTACACACTGATGTTGACAGTAACCATGATGTGCAAATATTAAAATATTTATGGCAGCATTAATCCAAATTGGGTCACATTTACTAACCCCTTGTGTCAGTGTAAACTGTGTTTTGGCATTAAAAAAAAAAGTACTGTGTATTTACAAAGAGAGCACGGTGATAAGATTGCATGTAAGAAGCGGAAAAGGTTTTTATGACTGACCATATTGCAAATGCTTGTGTTGACCCTAGGGAGAAGCGCCTTCATGCAATGTAAACTGACAATAAAGCTTGGTTTGATTTTATGTGTATTAGTGAGATTTCCCTTCTAAAAGGCACAAAATATAGAAAGGAGAATATTTAAATCAACTGTCATGTTTGTGACAAGAAATTTACTGTTAATTGTGTTGATATTTAATGCCCAATAAAGCATGTTTTAATTTTTTTTTGCTGTGCTTGATATTGAAATCACCTGACTGTGCCTGTATTTAGAAACCAAACTTTTGTCAATGACCCAGAAAACTAACCACACCTATGAGTGCTATTTGGGAATTGTGCTACTAACGAAAGAAGGCTACTGTCAAGTTGTGAAAATATCTAAACATACATTGTCCAAACACACAGTATTATGACTGGATTTGCTTTTGAACATATGTGCTTTTTAGATATCACAGGTTAGGCTGACTGTCCCTGTGAAAGAATGAGTTAATCAAACACCGGAGGGTGTGTTCCAACTATAGGGGAATCACACTCCTCAGCCTCCCTGGGAAGGTCTATGCCAGGGTGCTTGAAAAGAGAGTCCGTCCGTTGGTCGAACTTCTAATACAGGAGAAACAATGCGGTTTTCGTCCTGGACATGGAACAATGGACCAGCTTTTTATCCTCTCAAGGATACTTGAGGGTGCATGGGAGTTTGTCCAACCAGTCTACATGTGTTTTGTGGACTTGGAGAAGGCATTCGATCGTGTCCCTCGGAGTGTCGTGTCACTAGTTCCACTCCGTCTTCTTTCAGCAACAACTAAATAAATGCTGGGAGTATGGGGTGTCTGGCCCATTGCTACGGGCCATTTGATCCTTGTACAACTGTTGCAAGAGCTTGGTAAACATAGTCGGCAATAAGAGTTGTTCAGACTTGTTCCTGGTGGGTGATGGGCTCCGCCAGGGCTGCCCTTTGTCACCAATTCTGTTTGTAATTTTTATGGACAGAATTTCTAGGCGTAGCCAAGTGGTGGAAGGCTTTCACTTGGGCAGTCTCAGAATCTCATCTCTGCTTTTCGCAGATGATGTGGTTCTGTTGGCTTCATCAAGTGATGGCCTCCAGCTCGCTTTGGAACGGTTCGCAGCCGAGTGTGAAGCGGTGGGAATGAGAATCAGCACCTCCAAATCCGAGGGCATGGTCCTCAGCCAGAAAAGGGAGCAGTGCCCACTCCGGGTAAGGGACAAGTTCCTGCCCCAAGTGGAGGAGTTTAAGTATCTTGGGGTCTTGCTCACGAGTGACGGAAGAAGGGAGCAGGAGATCGACAGATGCGGTGATGCGGTGATGCGGATGCTGTACCGGTGTGTTGTGGTGAAGAGAGAGCTAAGTGTAAAAGCAAAGCTCTCAATTTACCGGTCGATCTACGTCCCTACCCTCACCTATGGTCACGAGCTGTGGGTAGTGACCAAAAGAACGAGATTGCGGATACAAGTGGTGGAAATGGATTTCCTCAGAAGGGTGGCTGGACTCTCCCTTAGGGATAGGGTCAGAAGTTCGGCCATCCGGGAGGGGCTCAGAGTAGAGCCGCTGCTCCTGGGTGAGGTGTTCTGGGCATGTCCCACCAGGAGGAGACCCCACGGCAGACCCAGGACACACTGGAGAGACTATGTCTCTCGGCTGGCCTGGGAGCACCTTGGCGTTCCTCCGGACAGGCTGGAGGAGGTGGCTGGGGAGAGAGAGGTCTGGGGTTCTCTGCATGGGCTGCTTCCCCCGCAACCCAGCCCTGGATAAGCCGAAGAGGATGGATGGATGGATGGATGGATGGATGGATGGATGGATGGATGGATGGATGGATGGAACACAGTGGCTGGAGGAAAATTTGGTTTGCTGTGAAGCAGTGTTGCTTCATCAGGGCAAGCAAGGCAAGCAGAGCTTGTCCAGTGGAATCACCAACTAAAATAAACCAGTGTGGAAGCAATCTGTCTCCTTGATTTCACAGTATTATGCCACAAAACTGCTCACTTATTTGCATCCATCCTCTAATTTCCTACCATCTTGCGGCCACAGTTTGCTATTGTCTCTGGAAGCAGGTTTTATTCTGCTTGACTCTACTGGAATCTATATGGGGCCAGCATTATGATGGAAATGCCCCATTGACAAAGCTTAGCTGTCAAGCTGCAAGACAATCAGTTTTTTCTGGTACTTTGCATGTCCACATTGTGGATAAACCGCTGGTCTTTGGTGGGAAACTGACTGGGATGCTAGAAAAGCTGACTCTGCTTTCACTACTCTGAGATCAGTTATGATCTACATGTTATGTGGAGACAGAGCTAACATACATAAATAAGCACTCCATGATCTATCATCTCAACAACAAGGTTTTTGCTAGCTAATCACCTTGGCCAACCTGTGTGATGTAGAGGAGTTAGAGTATACTGGGAAGAAGTTTTTAATAATTCCTTCAGCACAACAGCAAAGCATCAATGATGGAGAGGGGACGTCAAATCCTGCCATGTCTTGTTTAATAAAGAAGACAAGTTGCACAGGTGCAGGTTCAGCCAGCACCTTCAGATTATCATCAATGAGAATTCACTTGGTTGATTGAACATACTAAATGTAACCTGGTGTTTTGCTAAAATAGCAGCTTCATTTGTATTAATATTTTAATCCCACTGAGCTCATTAAAATGTGTTTTTTTTTTTAAAGAAATGGCATCCTCACAGGACAGCGACTATAAACACAATTTTACAGACTATGATAAATTACAGGAGATTAAACAGAATATAAAATATTTAAAGCTCATGCTCAAACGTGCTGCAGTAATACTGATTCCTATAACACTGAAAGAAAATATTTTTATGCAGACTAATTACTATTAGTTTTAATACTTTAAGTTAAATGCTCTAATAATACACAGTTTACAAGGAGTTGGGTATTTTCATAGCACAGTATAATTTTACTAAAAAAATTCCTCCAGTACTTGAAATTGTCAGCTAATGCCAAATATTTTGATGGTAAATACTAAAGTACATTTTTTAAAATAATTCTTCATCCAGGAACGAGTGCAGAAAGGTTAAGACGTGTCCGTGCAGAATACAGCAAGCTGCAGGAGGTGGTCAGATTATATATCAAAATAAAAGACGCGTAGTACAAAATCATAAAAAGATATGTTTTAATCTCACCTATTGTGTCTTGTTAAGCATGTTTTTTTTTTTCTGTCATCATCTATACTTGCCTTTCTGTGGAAGTCACCACACCCATTACTGCTGTGAAGTAACAGTAGTAACCACCGAGCAACTGTGCTGCTAATTTCATATTTTGAAATGACAGCAAGAAAGAAAAAAAAAAAGAGCCTCACATCTTGCCTGGCAATATTTCAATCAATGCTCACCAACTACTAATTCTAACATTACGCTGGCATTCACAGGTACACTGTCTAGATAAGCATGATGCAACAGAAATAATGTTTGACCTTTGAAGCTCATAAGAACAGAAGATCTTTTTTTCTCTCTCTCTCAACAGCTCTAGTGCCAAAGTCTAAACGAGAAACAGATGGTTGTCACCATCTATGCAACAGCTCAGTGTATGGTTGAAGAAAGACTGAAGAAATAGGCTGAGTGTTCAAATTTAACGATGTTAAGTGTCTGATGGGTAGCAATAAAACAGTTCATGATATCGTTACCTCACCCACATTTCAGAATTGAGAACGCAAGAGGACTGAGATTTGATATTATGTTATAGGCAGCCAACCAGAAAAAAAGGGACACATAATGGAGTTCCACTCCTGGATCTGTACAAGCTGAAGGCTCAGTTATAAGCCTATACCTGTACCTTCATGCTCTCCAGCGGGCAGAGTGCCCTCATTCACTGAATCTGAGAATGCCTCGGCCACAGTAATGCTGCTGTCCATTCGAGAGGCGCGCTAACCCCAGCCAACTCCCAGCTTTCTGAGATTTAGTGCAAAAAGTTAAACCTCTCTGCGCTGTACCTCATCCGTCTTCTTTCAGCAACAGCTACATAAATGCTGGCTGTCTAGCTGAGAGCTCTCGTTTCACTCCACCAGAAACAACACCTCTGAATAAATTGTGGCTATGCGTTCATTAAGAGATGAGTGACAATGTTTTAACTCTCCTCTATTAGACCGGATCACGCAATAAACCGCACTGTATGTTAAGACTTCTCTGCACTAAAGCCTAAAGCACAGGTTCTTTTTCTTGCTTTAGGGAAACAAAAATGTGTGGCGGGGAAAAACTACAATAACTCTAGATGTAGTGACACAATAGGAAGAAAGCTGTTATTCGGTCTTAAAAAAAAAAAAAAATCACATCAGAATTAATCGAGATATGAGACGGAGGCAAACTAATAAGCAGGAGGCTCTGTAATATTCTCCACCGCAGGGAACCACATCACACTTCACCTAGTGACAGATTACACTTTTCTAAACCAACATAATGTTATTTGTACTTTATGAGTAACCTCTTACTCCCTAACGAAGGAAAATGATTTTCAGATGACTCACAGTCTGCATACATGACAATGATAGCGTAGTACAAGCAGACGAGCATATCAGTCAGCATCATTCGGTGGAGTCTAATTCCACACTTCTAGGAAGAACACACATTTTCAACAGTCAAACACGCTAATGTTAAATGCGGATGCAAACACCAGGTCTCTCATCACACGCGCGGCTTCGGCGCTTCCCTGCGCAACTGCGAGATTTCAAACCTCTGCAGAGACCATCACCTTACATAACTAAGCCATTAATATTGATCGTTTCCAAATTTGTGAACGGAGAGATCTTGCAATATGAAAATAACACCCTTTCTTCTTTCCAGTAATGATATACCAAAAGCCCTTCAAGGCCTGTTCTCTGACCCACTCAAGTCTCGCAGCAGAGCTTCTGCTGAAGTAAGCCGTTTCTACTTATAAGGTATTAGCACTGAGGGTTAAAACAGTAAACGCTCTGCATGCAGGATAAGAAATGTGCATCCTCAGAAAGTCTAATACAGCTGGTGTAAAGAGGGAAACTGCGCTTAAGCGAGTGTCTGCCGCCTTTCAGATGTTGGTTTCTGTGGCTGGCCTAAAAAGCCAGAGTCTGAGCGTGGAAGCGTAATCCTAAAAAAATGCTTCAGAAGTCTCTAACACTGCTGTGAACTATAAATATTTTTTACTGTTTCATTTTTTTTTCTTTTATATTGTTTTATTTTTTTTAAGCAACCCTACAAATCAACTCTGCCTATGCAATAACACGGCTGCCGCTTCTCCTTAATAGAACATGTGTTTTATTCAATTGAATAAAGCAATTATGGCATAATATCTTTATGAAAGCAAGCTTTTCTTCTGCTCTCCTGCATAATGAATGCTGTAAATATTTCTAGATTATTGCATTTATAAGACATCTGCATCGTGACCTCAGTCCGGGGTCTTTTAAAACAACCAGTGGCCTTCTTTTGTAGCATTACAATACGTTGTAGTCACACTGTAATATTTATTAATGTTCTAAAGGTTAGACGAGTGGCCGTAACAGAGCGGAGCTAAAGTTTCTAATACCAAATCAGAACTGCACATGGCAACTTTATGAGGCTAAAACATGAATTACACTTTTTCCACCTGCATGAAAGGCTATAATACGCAGCAGGATTTCAACTATACAGTTAAACATGAGAAAATAATTTCAGAATTTTGACCATAAGCAATCTCAGACAAATGTTTACTTGCAATAAGTTTTTTTTAAAAGTTCTCAAAAGTTTTCTTTAAGCCCTCCTATGCTCGATAATATCAACAATAATCTGTTTTCTTTGTATAAAAGCCAAAATAAAGCTTTCGTGCAGAGAACCTCCTTTTAAAGTGCAGAGATTGCCCCAGTCAAGACTTTTTTTTTCTTTCTTTTTTTTCACCCATTCAGCATTACATAACAGACCAAAGGCGTTCTTTTTCCTGTCTTTCTCTTTCCCAGACGCACTTTAATCCTGTGCATAAAGGGGTGGGGTGAATATGGGTCAGCAGGTTAGGAGTGTCTCAAAGTCAGACTTGTGAAAAAAAATAAAATAAAAAAATCAATCCACGAAGCCTCCCAACTACCTGTCTTTGCCCCGCTATTACATAAGCGCTCAGGCTGTGCCAGCCCACAAAGTCACAGTTTCGCTTGAGCGGTGAATACATAGAAATAGTCGCTGAACTGCGCTGTTTTTTCGATATAAAACAAGCGCGGCGATAACGAGGAGTAAAGGGGGGGGGGGGGGGGACCACTTTATAAAGTGAAAAGATCTAAGATGATGATTTGTGCTCTCAGTTGCGCGCCTCTGTTTATGGCTAAACCTGTTACATAACCAGCTTACATTCCACATTCACCATATCACACTCTAAATATACCCTTGCGCACAGGAAGAGTGCGCTCACAAAAAGGGGAAACAAAAAAAAAAAAAAAATCGTTCAATGAATGAATGTCACATCTACACCGGTCGCTTCGCTGCCATGTATCCACACCAACGGTGCTCGTCAGGAATCAGCAGAGAAAGCACTATTTCTTTGAACTTGGGTGAGCCCGGTTAGCCTGTGCTGGAGAGAGCCGAGAGGGGGTGTGGTTAAATACTGTCTTGTACTGTACAACATGGACGGGACGTGATGGATAAATGGTTTCAAAAAGAAACAGTCCTCATGCAGCAATGCAGACGTTTTGAC
>VURO01050623.1:0-25239 GCA_015108175.1 Pelvicachromis taeniatus | reverse complement strand
ATCCAGACGATCCTGTGTGTTGTATAAGGCACTGTGGAGGACACGTCTGTGCGAAGGCGAATAGCACTAATCGATAAACTAACCCACAGTTTCCCAAAGTTCACTTTCCACTCTGTGACAATATCGCGTGAGAGCGAGCACGTTAGCCCGTTCTGGCACGAGGACAAGGTCCCGGTGGTCAACTCCGGGTTCCGGGATAATTGATTATTCTTGCAGTCAGAGTAAATGTGACATCTGTGACCGTATCACCCCCTATGATTTGAGCTGTCAGCAGAGCCTAAACACCGGGATCCCACACCGAAGCACTCATTACGACCAAGTGGGTAATCGCCGCTGTGGTACTAAATACAAATAATAATAATAATAATAATAATAATAAAAAGCTGTGTACCTGTGCTTGGGTGATTTTTAGACAGTGTGCAGTTATTCAAGGGGTACGCGATTTAATTCATTTTTGAAGTTTGATGAAAATGTCCCCGATCGCTCCGTATTTCTCATCAAGTGAAAAGGGGGGAATCGGTTGGCTTACCTCTGTTGGTGCTCGAACAGGTCTGCCTTCGAACCGGGGCTGGATGGTCCGCTTTCCGGAGCGTCTCCAGGTTTACCGGGGTTTCCCTGACCGGGGTAGCCGGCTCCGAGGCGCTGTTGCCCGGGTCGCTCGCTGGATCTGGAGGGGACTCCATGTTGAATTTCAGATTTATTGTTTAACTACCGCTGGTACTTCAAACTAATTCTATGCGATCTGTGAGCTCCGACACCACGTCTCGCTATCTAATTTAGAAGTAAGAAATGAGAAATGCGAGTGTGTCTGGAGGTGGGTGTGTAGGTTTGATTGTCCACTAGCAGCGCTAGTGAGAGCTCCTGTCATGCAAACTGGAAAGGGAGAGGTTGTCAATAGTCGAAGAATAGATGTAGGCCTGAAAGTAATCCACGCAGATCGACTCCGCGCAATTTTGCATGGTAATATCGAATTTCTATTTTTGTCCAACCGTCTCCAAAGATTTCTTACATCTCTGCATTGACTTATATGCAAAATGGGGAAACTGGGATGGCATACTTTGAATTATAAACTGCAAAACTGCATAGTGTGGCCAAAAAGGACATCCTTGTGCATGCAACTGCGTCTGCAGACACATAATCCATTTCTTTTAGGCGGTCCATCTGAAAAATAATCAACATCATTTAAAGAAAACTATTGATTCTTATGGGTTGTTATTTTATTTTTGCTTTAATTAAGAAAAAAAAAATCCCAGTTAAATATGGCCACTTTTATAATTATCGCCATGTCAGCCATCTCTCTTCTCTCCAACGCCAGCCAGAAGCTGTAGGGGTGCAGGAAGAGTCGCTTCACATTCCTTCACTGGGGATGCCAGGCATAAGCATATAGTAGTCTGCCGGCAGCGCTCAGCCGAGTATTCAACTTTAACGTCCACGCATTCAAGCGGGGATAATCAGAACACTCTTCATTATTTTCATCAACATCATCACAATTAACATCATCATCATCATCATCGCCACCATCCTGTGGGAGGAGCGTGTTTCGACTATTATAACTACAGCTTGAGCTCTTCCCGTCACTGGCAGAATAACCTGCGTGTCTCCGCCGCGCGTGATAAAAGAGCGGATTGACAGAATGTGCGTGAGGATGCAGCGCCGTGCAAACGCCACTCAGCCGCCCGGCGTCCATATCCCGCGTCTTTTCTTTCTCTTTTGCACAAATTACAAACACCACGCTTCCTGCATGTGATCAGCGGGCAAGCTGCGAGACTGAACTCCGCCCCTGAAAAGCGGTGCACGTGGACTTTGACATGGTCTCGCTGTCTCAGCAGAGTTAAGCTGCTTGTTGCCAAATACCCAACGACGTTACGTATATTTCGTTAATACTGATATATATTGCACTCCCCTGTACAGAAGAGCTTCAGTGCATACTGGTTAACTAGGCTTCTGACAACACACAGTATAGTGACTTAGTAGCTGTTGCTTTGTAGTACTGTAGTTTTATTCTAATTTACACTCTTGCAGTTAAAATTTTCTCCAAATAGCTCAAATGAAGTGTGATGTGACTCTCATTCATGTTTGATTACAGTGCACTCTGGTTTCTGCTGCTTTTTTCTTATGTATTTATTATTCCATTAATACAATAACAGTGGTAACGCTGATAATATGATGCGGGGTAAATAAAAAAAGGCTACGATGTGTCTCTGTCGAGTTCTTTATTTAGCTTCAGCGGGCTAAATGTGTCTTCCTTCTGTCACGGTGTCAGATTTGCCATTTGGCTGCTGCGACTTAAGGAAAATGTGGCATTAAGTGCAGCTTTTTAGAGCATCGAAAAACTTTATTAACTTGAAGGTAAATAGTGACAAATGTAGCCTTGAAAAAAAAAAAAAGATCTGCGTGGATTACTTTCAGAATCAGCATATGTAAATATGATTTATCCATCCATCCTCAGCCGCTTATCCTTTTCAGGGTCGCGGGGGGCGCTGGAGCCTATCCCAGCTGTCTTAGGGCGAGAGGCGGGGTACACCCTGGACAGGTCGCCAGTCTGTCGCAGGGCTAACACACATAGACACACAACCAGTCACACTCACAGTCACTCCCGCATTCACACCTATGGGCAATTTCAATTCCAATAAACCTATCCCCACTAAGTGCATGTCTGTGGTCTGTGGGAGGAAGCCGGAGTCCCCGGAGAGAACCCACGCAAACCCGGGGAGAACAGGCAAACTCCACACAGAAAGACCCCGGCCTGATGGGGGAATTGAACTCAGGACCTTCTTGCTGTGAGGCAACAGTGCTAACCACCGTGCCGCCCAATATGATTTATGCTGTTTCTAATTTGTAATTAAGCTGTATCTGATTTTAAACCACATAATAAAAGCATTTAATCCATGCAAAACAATCAATGCTACGAGACATACTAAAATATGCACCATTTAAAATTTGGACTAATAGCATGGGATACTTTGTCAAAAAGAGTCAGTGTTCATGTTTTCATTACAACACTCCTGCACATAACTCAGCAACAAGAGCGTGATATAACTTTTGGAGTTATGCTTTGCTGAATGCCGACTTTTTGACAGAAAGCCAGAAGGAATCTCTCACTGCCAAGCGAAGAGGCCAAGTTCCATTCCTTCTGCTCAGCTTTAGCTTCTCCAAATCTCCCCGACCTTCTGACCCAGTGCAGTTTGACCGCGTGAACCCCGCACTTGCATTCCACGCCTGTTGAATGCTCAGCGCTGCAGCAAAAGAAACTTGAGCTTGCGACGTAAACACACTCAAAATGTTACATCTGAGAAAAAAAAAACAAAAAAACGTACAAATATCACATCTGCGAAATACATCCTGGCATGTGTACGCAAAGGCGACCCCGGTAAACTGTACACTGTACACAAGTACATGCAAACACTCCTCCGATAAGCACGCGTGCAAAGGAAAGCGTCGAGTTTGCTACACAAACAAAAGCGGACACCAAGACCGGCGCTGCCGTGTGTTTAGACCAAACAGATGCAAGGACAAGCTTGATGTTGCTGCTTTAATTTTTGAGTTAAAATGAATTATGCTGCTGTCACATCGTTGAACAGGGGGAAGGATGTGGCGGATGTGAAGCGAGTAGAGTAAGCATGCCTGCCGTGATCAGATGATTGATTAAGCTGACATTGGCTCAGGGGTGCAACACCGCTCTATTTTTCTCCCTCATTATGTAAGGCTATATTTCAAATCAGGAGTGCACTGGAGGAAGACACCAGAGACATGAGACAGGACACCCTTCAAATAAAAAGTTTATCAGACAACAGCCAAGGAGACTGATGAGTTTCCCCTCTAATCTTGTCTTGGGAGTGGCGATAGAAAGGAAGAAAAAGTGTGTTTGTCAAACCACGGGGTGATCTGTAGACAAAAAGGTGGGAAGAAAGGGAGAAACAACGGGAAAGAAGATCTGAGCACAAACACACTCTTCACAATGCTGTAAAGTGTGGTTAACACTAAGGCTGAAGGTGACACGTTAGTCTATGAATTGATTATAATTTATTCATTTTTTTTCTCCAGTCTATGTTTCCGGGATAGAAATTCAGTAAAAAACATGCCGAAAATTTCTCACGATTTAAACCAGAACTCATTTTGTTTACTATGTGAAAGCGGCTCCTCTGCTCGCACTCGTTTATTTAAACAGGAACAAAATCTGAATTCTCGGAAAGACACTTCTCCCCATCCAGACACGGTGACATATCTTTGTTGCCTTACAAATCGGACATCAGAACCAGAGCCCAGTGAACACGCAGTTCTGTGCATGCTCATGCAGTGCAGTGCCAGAGTGTAATGAAAGAGACATATTAATGGCCTCTCACTTATTCATGTGTCGGAAATGAAGAGGCACAGTCACATTTTGAAACGGTTGACAGAATAAAGAGCCAACATTGGGGAAATGATTGTATTTATGATTTCAGCCTGACAGATGAAGGTATCAAGAGAGAGACTGAGTGACACATTTCTGACAGTTCAAAGTGTTAAATGATCTGATGTGTGGCAATATACTCGAGTACGGGGGCACCCGCTCTCATATATTCTCACTTTAAGAATCAGTGCCTCATAAGTGCAAGCCTGGGAGGCAGATAAAAACTCATCGCTGTTATTTCAGCAAACACAGGAAGTACAGTATTTTTTACAGTACATACACATAGTGCACACTTGGAATATAAAAGCTGAAGGGCGCTATAGCTCAGTCCGAGATGGCTTCACGCTTTTAGGGTTTTGGCAAATGCAGGTGAATCGAACAGTGTTGCTGCCTCCTCGGAGTGTAATCTCTCCGTCAGAAGCAGCGCCACTAGCACCACCTAGCAGCATGTTGACCACAGTAAATCACATCACAGTCTCCGCAGTCAGCTTAAGGTTTCCAACACGTTCTTTGTAAAAGGACAATTTTCCACCTACTGAATAACCGCTTTAATTCTGAACTTCCATCTAGCACTTCTTCTACTTTTTTCAGGCTTGACAATAAAATGTGATTCATAACCCAGGCTCTGCTTTTCTCCACATTAAGACTTCAGTGACATTGAGATTTCCAATAACTCTTGATCGGATTTGTACATGTGACATTTGATATTTATTTTTCATAAACAGTCTTCCAGCACGCTTCTTGGTCACAAAGGCATGAAATCAAGACAGTCAGACTTGTCACACTGCACTTTTTCATGCCCAGTCAGTTGCACGATAATGCATTGCTGCCGTCTAGATGGGTGCATTATGCCAAGTATCCTAAAACACTGAACTGCACAAGAAATAAAGATTGGCAGGTTAGATGAGCTCCTTTCTATCAGAGCTAGAATTGACTCATGGCATGTGCATAGAGTTCATATGACTGGGGACCGGAATCACTTTCTCAGTTAAAAATCACAGGGTGAAAAATGGCGTGGTTATTTGTGCCTGACAGAAGTTAAGAGCTTTTCCCTGAGGCCCGCTGCCTCCCTACTGACCGCAAGACAGCTTTCTCCTCCAGCATCCGCTCACCTTGCGAGATCACACCCCTACACCGGCTGCTGGGATGGCACACCCCGCGACTCCGCAGCATCGATGCCGTCTGTGCACGAAGACTCTTCGGTGTTTTTCATTTGTGCTTACAGTCTGTTTCTATTTTTGTTTTGCGTGCAAGTTGTCAGTAGAAGTGGAATTCAGCGACACAGCACAGAGGCAGGTATATTAAGTGCAAGGTCAGGGTTTTATACTTGTGTAATTAGTAGTGTAATTGCCGCCTGGTTGTAAGGCTTATCAGAGAATCCTTAGTGGCACAAACAGGTCCCACAGGAAGAGATCAAAGCTGTGTCTGGGGAAGGAGGATCTCGATTAGAGATTATGCTTTAAAGGTTCAGAGGAACGAAAACAACCCCACACGCTGGATGGAATACTTTATATTGTACCCATGAATGTAGAGTACACACGCAGTAGCCCAAAAAGTAAGTACCATTAAACAGTGGTAGTTCATGCTCGCTTTCCACTCTCCTCTTTGTAGACACAAACCACGGTAACGCTATAATATCGCGCCATGTTCTACATTTGTATTGTCTTTAAATAATTCTGTGTTTCACAATGTATAAAGTTCATACAGCTGTAACGCTGTCATTAAGGGATAATGGTCATATAAATGTGCTTAATCCATAATTGTTTTGCAAAAGTATAACATTCTATATGTGATATACACTTACTAAGCTCCTGTCAACATCTGTGCATCCCAACGCAACCTCCCGGAAAGAACGTTAACTGGGTGGACAAAATATAAGGAACGCATTCCGATATGCCATCACCATCCCTTATAAGCCCAGCGAGGCGCAGAAAGCAGAAGTATCTGCTTTTGGACAATCTCAGTTGAAGTGGAACTCTGTAAGCGTCATAAAAGTAGAATTCGTGGCACCGTTGTTGTGCTGGATTCTATTTGCATGGACATTTCTAATAAATCCTAAATGTTACGCTTTATCCCCGATTTGATGTTGATTAACATGCTGTTTCAGTAAAATGCTAATGAATTGAATTTGCAAATCCTAAATTACAGCAAGCATTGTTTTGACTCATCTATCAACAAAGCACCGGGGTCGCCAACCCGTCCTGTTGCACACGACGATGAAAACAAGACAACAGCACACTGCATACTCGATCCTATCTGACAATCCTCACCCATCCAATATTACTGTGGGGTCTCTGATGTTGGGCGGCTGCTAATTTAGCCTTTAGCTCCATGGTACCGTAAATCACAACACTCAGGAAGACAAATGTCAGAACACATGTTGCCAGACTGTGTCTTTGAGCAGAAGATTCCTTTAATTGGGCGTGCAGGGACCGGGTCCAATCCCCAGCAACCTCCTCTTCTTCTTCTTCTTCCTTCCTCACTCTCCCTCTCTCTTTGCCTCTCTCAACATACTAACAAAAGGCAGCGAGATGAAAAAGACAGCGACAACCCATCCCTACTTTGTGCCATTATAGAACAGACACACTAGGGGTAAAGAGGTACGATGCTGAACATCAAGGAGAGCTTTATATAACTCTCTTTTTATTTGCCTTGTTTCATGTTTATTTTACTTCTTCAAGCTATCATGTCTGATTGACACTGCTCCCTGTCATAACAACCATTATTCATCGAACCAGCTTATGGAATACAGTGATAGCTTCTGGATATATTTGTCTGAGTTTAGGAAAATGTGTAAAGAATCAAAAATGCTCTCCAAAGTATGTTCGGTGTCATCTCATCATCAGTGTTATGATTCCACCCTTCCCCTTCCTCTGTTCACGCACACTCTGAACTTCAGCAGAGGGAATAGAGATCATAAAGAATAGATATTCAAAGGCTTTAACACAAAAAGACTTTCCTCAAAGCCTGCCTCTCTCTAGATCCATGGGACTGGAGGGGGGTGAAATGTCCACACAGTCAAATCACAGAGTTCAAGTGAAAACAAGTCATTTTAATTCTGTTAAAGTGTATTGTACAATTAAGGAATCGCACGATTTCCAGCAGTAAATATTTCATCACTTGCGACCAGATTTGAACATGTGTACAAATTGAAAATTCACAATTATGCCAACACTGGCGTTCAAATGATTAAACCTCATTTCCATGTTGATCATGTTGGAAACAGTATTTCCCAACATGATCTTCTGGCACACCCTGACTCATTACTCTTGGTAAGCTACCACATTAGTCAGGAGAGAATTAATAACATGTGACTTATTATCATTAGTCATCACATACATGAAGACACATGTCACTTCCCCAAAACAGTTCGGAATGAAATATTTTTCAGTATTCATTACTTTATGTTTATGTAAATTCCCTCTCCTGTTTCTTTTGCTGCTTCCAGTATTTGTATTTTTCACTTTTATACTGTGCTTTATTTTGGCATGTGTCTAGTTTTTATGATATCTCGGGCTATACTTCAGACTTGTTGTGCTATGCTTTGTTTCGTGTACCTTTTTTTGTGTGTTTGTGTGCTAAACAAAAAAGCATGTTAAAATAATTTATTTCAAAAATACAAAGATTATTCACTTGTTCAAGGTATGCCACTCCTCCTCGTCATTTCTGTTTTTATAAAATTGCTCTCCCAAGTCTTGGTCATCAGGAAATAAACATATTCGTTACACCTGATACACATCAAAACCTGGTCATATTTCGCCAAAAGTATAGACTTAGTGGGTGGGTTTAGGTTTAGGGTGAATACCTGTGATGACTTAGACCTCAGAGGATTAGGGAAACTATGAAGCTGGATGGGTGTAACCAGAACCAACACGTTCTGATTCACTCGGTTAATCTTGTAATTGACGTATGGACACGCCCCGAGCCTGTCATGTAATGAAAACAATTGATACATTATGACGTGACAAAATGACGCTAACGATCCTGTATCAAGCGAAGAAGAAGTCGCTGTCAAAACAGCAACGGGTCATGTCAGTTCCTAAACTGAGTGTTGCTAAAAGAAGAGATGATGCAACACTGTGGAAAACAAGGCCTAACTTTTTCTTAGCTCGGTGTTGCTGGCAGCAAATGTCAAGCAAACACATGTATATAAAAATAAAGAAAATGTTTTATTTGTAAGATTTAATATTTGATGTGTAGCTTCATAGCACCTTTGTTTAAAGATAGAAATATAATAGGCTCTTTTAGAGAAACCCCAGTCGTCTCATATCACTTTCTACAAGAAAAAGCTGGAACTGGAAGAATTTTAAATAATCTAATATAAACGAGTTTCTGAAATGATGCACTACATACAAGTATGCTAATGAATTACTGACTACCTTATATGGATGCCTTATGTAAAATGACATTTTATACACTGTGTTGTGTATAATTTGCCTATATAAGAAAAAACATATTTAAGCTAATTTGTTTTTGTTGTCCAGTTGTTCTGGATGCGAGAGCTGACCCCAGCTATCATAAGGGAGAACACCATCAGAATCATTATGAGGGTACAGTGCTGTTCTCTACCCATGCTATTGTTATTATTATTATTGTTAGTACTATTGTTTTGTTTACTCTTATTATTGTTGCCTTGCTGCTAAACTAATTTCCCCTTGTGGGACAAGAAAGAATTAGAATTGAATTGAATTGCTGCCCAAAATGATTTGAATCAGCAACTTATGGATTTCAGCTGCTACCACTACACTCCTCCACGCTACCGCCTGAGCTATCGAAGGTCTGCCGTAACATGCCTTACAGCGATCAGTATAGCAATGCGACACTACTATACCAAAACTGTTACATTGTTTATATTTCAAGCTTATTTTTTGCATTAGTGTGGAGGAAATCTGAGATGCCATCCATACTTTGCAAGTAACCTTTCAATAACAAATCAATAGACAATGTATAATTACCAATATCATTAGAAGTAACCTGTAAAAATGTGTTATTTTTGATCATAGCCATGAAATGGATTATCTCAAACATGGTTCAATCAGTTCTATGCTAAGATCATATAATAATGACACCACATTCACAGGTCCATATCTGTACAATTTACTGATTATATATTTTGTTTATTTTATGGAATATACTATTTGTTGTAATATGTGCTATTTAATTAGCTGTAGGGGGTCTTTTCATTGTATGTAAAGTGCTTTAGAACCTATGAAAGATATTATCTACCTAAAGTTATTATTATCATTATCATTAATATTATTTTTAGTAGTAGTAGTGGCAAAAAAACAGGCCTGCAGCACTTTGTCAAATTCTTCACTTTCTATTAAGTGGTGAATGACATTTTGGTGACCTTTAAGTTACGTGGGCGACATATGTTGAACGTGATATGTAAAACAAATTCAAAGAGAAACCGTAGCGTCACATCACTTTTCCAGGAGATAAAAATTTATAATTTATAATAAATGTTTTTTTTAATGTACAGTTGTTAATAACAGTAATAATAATAATAATAATAATAATAATAATAATAATAGTTCTATGTGCGACAAAGTCCACACAAAGTTTTGTTGAGACTGGCCCAACCAGTAAGGAGATATGGTACCTACAGATACTTGTATACACACAGTCTACAGTCATTATAGTAAGATTATTTTTATTATTATTATTTTCAAATATAGTTTTGTTTATAACTCTTGCTCTAACAGTATTACTACAAACGACTTATATAAATGCATATATGTATTTTTAACATCCCTATTAAACTTTTTACTAGTCATTAAAATCAATAAAGTAATAAAAATTCATACAACTGAATCACTACATTAAAAAAAAAAGCAAATTGTTTTAGTGACGCTGACCGAAAAACGTATTTATTACAGGCCACGTGTAGGTCAGGTTCATGTTTAACAATTGTTTAATCCATTTTATACAGTGAGTATTAGTGCTGATTGAGATTAACTGCATTTAGGTGAACATCAGTTATTATTTTTTTATACTGAACTAATGAAAAAATTCTTTAAGTGCTGACATAACCAACAAGTGCCATCATAATGGCATTACTGTTGCACATTACATTTTTAATGTCATGTAAACGGTGTATATTGTGTTGTAAACCCCCACCACTGCAGAAACTCATATTTTCTGCAATCATCTGACATGCGATGCACATCATTTCTGTTTGTTTAGGCAAGGCCCCTCATAACAGTGGGAAGCGATGGGCCATGAGCTGCACAGCACCACTCTAATGAGCAGAGCTGGACACAGACAAAGAGAGTCTGGACTCTGTTCAGCATCTCTTCCCATTATCTGGCACTGGTCCAATACGCAGAAATTAATTCCTGTTCTTTTCAGTGATTATTTTTTCACGGGCACTACTCTCCCCACAAAAAGCTACACAAATTTTAATTAATATGCTTAAATAAATGACATTTTCTGAAACTGTTGTAATCCGGAAAGAGCATCAGTTCACTTTAATAAGATCATTTCGCAATATACAAACACTTCATCATAGATAAAAAAAAACAAAAAACTTTAAATATAAATGCAAAAACATGTAAAACAAGTACAATGATTTTTAAGTTGTTATCAGTAAAATAAATAAAGATCAAAATATTTTCCACTTCCTTGATGAGCACAATCAAACCACAGTATCACTACAGCGCAGCCGTGAGAACAACGTCACCGTGGGACAAACACACCATTGTCTTGCTGGCGTTAAAACCCGTTTCTTTAGAATAAAGTGTGACCAAACTTGAAGTTTTTGAAACTATTTTGTGAAAACAGTGTGGGTTGCTAAACAAGAGTCGAAAATCCACCAAGACTAAAATAGACAGCCTGTAAAGAAAATTACATAGAGACAACAGCCAAAGCTGTTGTTTTCCCCAAGGTTTTCTAAAGCCTGAATTGTTGACAGTAATGTTTGTCTTCAACAACAAAACAAGTCTCTTCTCTTTTTCTTGGTTTTTCCCCAACCAGACCCCATAGTGAGCAGCAGGCACCTTTTATTGATCAACGCAAAGTCCCAAATAAATGAGTGCAGAATGAGAGCTATGCTCCAGGGAGTTCAGGGGAGCAGGAGCTCCATAGGTTCCCATCAATTTTAATCATTTCACTAATGAAGAGGCTCCTCTCTGTTGGATGTCCATAACTCACTGTGCCAGAGCTACCTGCACTACCTCAATCAAATCATTTTTACACAGCTCGCTTCTCTTCATAACTCTAATGACCTTTTCAAAATAAACAATGCCCGCATTAACATAGCTGAAAAATTGCTAGATATGAATAGAAAAGTTAAGTGTTTTACAAAAAAAAAAAGAAGTGTGCAGAGCAAAGAGCAGGTTAATCAAGCTTCCTTTAACTTGGGTGTATTTTTGTAATAAATTCACAATGAGTAAATCTTAACATTACAATATAGTAGACTGGCAATTTTCTCATGTAGAATGTACCGTTTGATTCTGGGAAAAACAAGAACTGATTAAATTAATTGTTATTCTGTGTTAAACATTTATTATTATTAAAAGAAAAAATTTAAATAGCCTATTTGCTAAAGCCTGAAAAAACCCACATACAATGCAAACAGTGAACACAACTGTTTCTCGAAGAGCATCCACATAGAAATTTTATCATGTGTTTTTTTTATTTTTGTTTTGAGAAAAAAAAATCCAAATACAATACTTCACTGGCAATATTGTACCACTGCTACTTTAAATATAATATAATGTGTCTTATTTTATTTGATACATAGCTGCTTTTGTCATTAAATACAACCTCAAGCCCTCAAATATAGCTGGAGAGATGTGGGCCTTCCTGGAGAGAAGCTCCTCGTGCCCCGATGGTGCGTAATCTCCTCCTCTCAGCCTTTTTTACCCTCTAAGTATTTCAGAAGTTATTGAAACTCCAGAACTCAGTGAGCTAATGTTTCATGTACACACATACACACACCCCCGCAATCATATTTTACTTCTCGTGACGTCCAGAATCTTTCTCCAGCATCTGCTCCGCTCACTGTAGGTAAGGGAAAAAATCCATCACCTTCCCCCTGGGTTTGCATAAGCCTCTCAAAGAGGTGAGTCACTGCCATTGGGATATGTGTTGCCACGTCCTGGGATTTGCCCTGTCTTTCCAAATTTGAGATCTGAACTCTGTGTTGTGGGCATCATGGCAAAATGCTCCACTTTGATTTAGTGTGATGAGAAACATCGGGTATTTGCATTTTAAAGTCACACTAATATTTCTGTATTGAATGGCTTTTGCAGTGTGAGCCTGCTGGGACTTTTATTAGCAGAAATTTACACTCTGTGATTTTATAAAAAATGCAGGAGAGAGTCAGTGAACATAAATGAAACCCATCATACGCCATTTGATTCAATTCTACTGTGGTACGACACTATTATGTGGAGGCATTTACTCTTCTCTGAAAACCCACAGTTTAACTGGAGTACTCTCTGGGTGATCTCTCAACTGGAACACATTAAATTCACTGTGATTAACAGCCTGCACTGAGTGCCTATGGTGAACATTGATGTTTGATCTTTCATTTGTGATGTAGCACATAGGGCGCGCTTTGTGTGTTGTTGTTGTAGCCTGTGGGCTACAGTGCACTGTGTGCGCACGCAGGGGCAGTGGGCCAAGTGGACAGAGACATTGCTCTCGCCTCTGCAGCTGGCATGACCTCCTCATACATCCACATTAAGAGTGGATGTGACCAGCTCCAGCGTTGCTCTTTACACATCAAACTGGGAGTACTAATGACACATTGTTGCATTAGTGAACGGAATATTAGTGTAGATTAAAAAAAAGAAGAAAGGAAAAATCCGAATGCACAGCAGCAAAATAAATGGAAACTAGCTGGGTGTAAATCTGCTGCGACTGACAGACGAGGATAAAATATTCCCAAGTGCTGAACTCAAATTAAAGAGCAAGATAACGACTGCAACCTGATGAGTTTGTGTGGCAGGCGTGTCTATGTTATAATTCGTCGGTTATTATCGATCACACTAAACAACCTGATGGAACTGACTGAAAGTCACCTTGATATAATTCTGGCAATCAATCATTTGAAGCGCACCCGTAGTCATGGCTGGCAGTGCCATTAACATCACCATGGCATCGTTTGGTGAAGAGGACAGGGCTGTTCCGCTGTGATTAACACAACGAAGAGTCATATCCTCCTGTCCCACTGCAGCGTCTATTCTTTGCTATTTAGCGCTCTAATCTCCTCTGGATGCTTCATCTCTGCATTTTATCAATCCCAAAATGTCTCAAATGTCACTCTGAAAATGTCCATGTGTAAGATCCACAGATCCACAGTCCACTGCCTCTGAGTTTGTATTTTAAGCCATGCTTTGTCAAGCGGTTGTATCACAATAAGGAAGTCTACCGTGGAAAAATAGTTGAGAATAAGATGCAGAGAAGTCAAAATTATTACTTGTATTTTTTTCTTTTCTTCTTATTTTTTGTTAACTAGACTTCTTAAGCGTTTTTGTTTGTTTTGTGAATAACACTGAATATTCAAAAGGCACTTGCATTAACTCCAGTTGCCCCCGACTACGACTACTGCTCAGACAAATCCGCATGGACATGTGTTTTATCTGTAAACAATTACAGTGTTAAGACCTGCGTCACTGCATAGTTTGACCTCAATGTAATCATCATGTTTACTAGTCCAGTGTTTACAGTGCATTAGTGATCTGAACATAAGACCAATCAGTGTGTTCTTCTCATCATCACTTTATGTATTCCACAATCCAGGTATCAGCTGTATTGCTGCCAGTGTTCACCACAGAAACATGGAGAAGCTGCATACTGAACACCTGGTCTGGGATCAAGGAGGAGGACACAGCTGCCCTCTGGTCTCACATGGACTGCATTCACAGGCGAACTGTGGGCATCCTAAAGATTCTGTGTGGTTAGGAGACATATGGCTTAGGCTAGTGTTACGTAACCCTCGACCCTCACCATCTGCCTGGAGGCCCAGGTGTGTACAGTCTGCCAGCCTCCAACTGAATCCAACACCGCTGGAGCTCTGTCATTCATGGCTTTTTAATCTCGCCACCATCCCCTCTCTTGTTCCAATTACCAGACATGCACGTGTACAAATAAGCTGTATTAATAACTGTAGAACCCCTTCCCAATTTGTCTCAATAGACAAAGAAGAAGCTTGTACAGTGGATGTGGGAGGGAAGATATGGGGGATAGCCATGGCTTGTGAATGCTGACAGGAGGGCCCAGTGCACTGAGCAGGCTGGGAGTTATTGGAAAATAAATCATAAATCATCTCACCTCAGTGACAAGCAAAGGCCCTTACAGAGCACATCTCCAGTGTGGCCAGTCTGACTTCATCTGATTCATCTGCTCTTGCAATGTTCATGCTAATAAAGCTCTAACGAGTATGCGTACACCACTCCAAGGATGGATCATTAAGGAGAAGGACTGAGACATGGATGAGGAAGGAAGACTTGTGTCTCACCAGCAGAAATAACTTTGACCTTTTGTGTGAGCACCACTAAGAGTTCATCCCAAGAACCATCTCTTTTCCCATGAGACATCTAGACTTGTCTCTACCCAGAGGTGATTTAGCCAGCATCTCACCCCATCACAATATCGGGGGGGAAATCTATATAGGGACATGATACATCATGGGGAGGGTGGCTTTACATCAGACGCACCAACAGGCTTGTAGTCAGAGTGCAAATGCTGCAAAACCAACAAATGTATTTGCTTTTATAAACACAGTGTGTGCAGTCAGGTGACCGAGCCATTAGTAAATATTGAGTGGAGGGCTGTTCCAGTAGCGTGGTCTGCAGATTTATCTGTGGAGAGGGAAGTACAAAGATGAGCCCCCGTGAGGATTCAGTTAGAGATGGCTTGTGTTTGATCACCCATCAGGTGTCAGCGATGTTTCGGCTGTTAAAAACACAGGAGAGGCTGCCGCTCTTGTTTGTGCCAAGCACATCTCTTCAAAGAGCCTCGGAAGCTCTGTAGCTCCTCATTTAAATGGGAAAGTTTCTTTCAGCTGGTAGCAGGCGCTGGTGAATCTCCTGTTGACACAGGACATTTTTTTTTTTTTCTCTCTGTGAAAACACATCACTGTTGTTTTTCTGCCTGGTGGTGAGAAGGTGATTAATGACCAATTTTGAGATTGTATCAAAGCAACTGCGCTGTTCTGCAAATTCACCTTAATTACTACACACTATTCCAAGGGAGGAGAAAGAGAACATCACACGAATGCTGCGAACAGAAGAAAGGACCACATTTCTGTTGTGTTATATATGTATATATAGATATATAGATATATATATAGCTCTGTAGCTCCTCATTTAAATGGGATAGATAGATAGATAGATAGATAGATAGAATAACTGTATAATCATTTTTACTTAGACCTAAAACTAATGTTTTATTCCAATAAGCTTCAACCACAAACTCTGTAAATAACCAATGCAAACTTGCTCTCAACATGTAACTGATCAATTTTAATTGCCACAGCTCTCGCCCCTCCAGTATGAACAGAAAGTTGAAAGTAAAAGAAAGAAAAAAGTAAGAATGAAATGTATTCCCGCGTACTATGATATGGTAAATGTTAGCGCCTGCTGCATCGCACTCCATATCACTTCGCTCCATATGAAAAATAGTTTGCTATTTTGGAACCCCCTGGCAGCCATAGTGGATCACCACAGACCCAGAGCTCATTTATCTTTTGTCAGAGATGAAGCCAAACTAACGCCATCTCCTGAAGCTGCTAAAGAATGAGGAGGGACATAGGGAGGGTAAAAATAAACCTGGAGCCCAGGTAGCTACACAAAGAAGTCATTCTACAAGTAATGGGTGGCTTCTGAAAGTGGAACTCTGTGTGGAACTCTGCTTGGAAGTGTCTCTCTGTTCGGAAAAACATATTTACTGTTTAAGTTTATTCAGCTGCCTTTATGAGACTGCCCATGTAACAAAAACGTCTGAATGTGATGGCGAGTTTTCTGACCAGTTAAATTATGACTTTGTTTGATTTACAAGCTCCTGCACATCTCATACAGCTAGGAGACAAAAAAAGTGCTTCTAAATGTATCATATTACACTGCTGCCATAGGGCACTAATCATCTAATTAATCATCTGAAAACATACACCAGTGGTGTAGAACACTGGTGTATAACAGTACTTACTTTATAAATGAAATCACTTAAGCGTCTGCATATTGCTCTGTAAAGAATTCCATATGTAGTCCACCTTTTACACTTTTTTATTGAGCTACACTAAGAAACAAAGTAAGAGGGTTATTGCAGGTTGTTGCAACAGCTAAATAGGAAAAGAGTTTGTTTTTCATGTGTTTGTAACTACTGCTATAACGCAGCTTCATCAACTATATAAATGATGCTATAGGAAGCTGTTATTCCTTTGAGGGCTCACAGCAAAGCATTGCTGGTTTCACTGGTTTAAATGTGACTTGAAGAACACTTTTTTTTTTTAGCAGCAGTGGTTAGCACTGCCCCCTTCACCTTCACAGATTTTGGTTGCAATCTCCCACAATCCAAAGACATGCTTGTTAGGTTAACCGATGACTGTAAATTGGCTGTAGGTGTGAAAAGTCAAAAAAGGGCTTAAGTGCATAGAATATAGTGTTGCATGAATATTTGTGAGAACGTAAAACGTGTGCTTTGAGAAGTCAGTAAGAGGGAGAAAAATAAGCTATATAAGACTCAGTTCATTCCTTTCCAGATTAACCACCTGGGATATGGAGATACCTGCTCTGGTATAGAAACTACCACCGTGAGCCGACTGGCACTGACAGACTACACCTAAAAAAAATGTATTCATGACGGCATCTTGCATGGTTGTAATGTTATCATACAGGCCAAACACATGCCTACGTACCCTAAACAACCTTTGTAGCATTAGTTCCTGCTACAGTGGGTGTCTCCAGCATCATCTTTGGCTGAGATCCCACAGGCACATATGCAGGTCGATGTAAACAGAGTAGGTACTTTGTTTTTGCAACACTGAAGTTCTTAGATACGTTTTCACAATACATTCCATTCTAAAAATCCAAAAGGCAATTTCCTTCCAACGGGTTTACGCTATCAGCAGACAGCGTGTCTGTGCTCCCTTTGCCTCTTTATGTTGCCCATTACATCATCAGCACCAGGTACAAAAAACACCTGCACACCACATCCAACCAAACAAATGAAAACTAACCTGTCTATTCCTAAAAACCTCACATGGTTTTAGCTAAATCTTTGATAGTCTGCAACCAAGCATCTATTAATGTTGCCATGAATACCACTAATAATATAGTAAAAACTCCTTTCTATATTTTATATATGCTCTGGTTTTCCAAATGATTTATTTAAGGTCCTTTTCAAACGCTGTTCAGAGCTCAGATATCTTGGGTTACCTAAGCTTTTTCATGCTGTTATTCACTGTAAACCAGTACCAAAAAGAATACATTTGGCTTGTCCAGATTATTAAAAGGAATGTTTTATACCTTTGGAATTCAACTAGAAGTTCATCTTCTAGTTGCTTATTTCAGAGTAACATCATATACACATTTTGGAGCGAGCCATGCTGCCATCCGAACAAGCAGGACAATGCCAAATGTCGAGCAGTACGGCTCTGTCGGCGGTCTAAACCTGTCAGTCGATGAAAGCCTGCGACGGATCATTTAAAAGAAAAAAAGAAACTGCTGAGCAGCAAGAATATAAAATAAAACATTGCCTTTAAAACTAAAGAAACTGGTCTTCTCAGTTTCCAAAGACTTGCACAGAGCTGGGGGAAGATTAAACATACCAACATGGTGCAGTCCAAACATTTTAGATTTGTCTTGATGCATGCTCAGTCATTCAGGTATGGAAATCCCAGAAAGCTGATTATGTTCATCTGGATGTGGTCTCCCGTTGAGACTGAAGAAGAGTGGCAAAAAACATTGTCCAGGTGCGTAGGATCAACTTTATGGGCTTGTTTCTTTTATTAAACAGAGAGTCTAAATATTGTGCAACGCAAAAGACTCAAGTGTTACGAGATTTCTCAAATTCTTTTTAGAAATTGGGATTTAGTTCTCAAGTCATCCGATTTAACAGGGCATAGCATGTTGTGAGAGGTGTTGGAAACAGTGTGACTATTTGTGACTATTTGTGCAATAAGTGCGAAACACTTTAGCAAAAACCCTCGGATTGGACAGTTAAAATGTAAACATTAAATACATTAAATTGCCAGTAAAGACCATTAGCACTGCAATGTTGTCCTCCTGTCACCACAGGTGAAACAAACAAATGGAACGGCTTCGCGTGGTAATTGCTGTCTGAAAATAGCAAATGTTCTTCGAGGAGGAAATGTCAACAGAAATGTGTGTCTGTCACAAAATAAATCTTTCTCTACACCCCACACATTTATAGGCCATCTGATCAGCCATCCTTTGCATATTTTCAGCTCTCCACATGACCGAATGGATGTGTGGCACACTAAACCGGAACTGTGGTGTAGCATATCTCTTTGACAAGGCAATGAAAGATCAGGCTGTGTCTACTCAAAATGAGCCATCTGTGGGTCCTGGTGCTGATCTGCTTTGCGGACAATATGACAGTCCTCAGGTATATCTCTCGGCATGGTGCAGGCTGATAGTGTATGTGGGCTGGTGTGATACACCGCTTGCTTACTGTTACAGATGGATGAACCTGATGTGTCTGGCTCTCTCTTCTATCTCCACCCCTGTCTTTATCTGCGTACCTCTGAGAAGTTCCACTGCTAAGGCAGGCAGACAAACGCACCCATAACCAACACAAAGCTAGTGGGCTTGTCATTGCGGAGAGCACACCATGACTAAAAAAGTCCTTGCTGAGATTGCCTCTCCATGCCTGATGTGGTCTGATGATGGCTCATCACTGGCCCAGAGATGAGAAGCTGATGACCTGTCAGCAGCCAAACAGCTAGAAATGGACAGAAAAACGCTGCATATAGGGAACATAATAGACGCAGTGGGACACTCTGCCATCTCCTCATAGACGGTAATACAGTACAATGGCTTCTCTCTATCTGCCTTGCACATACAATAATATGGAAAATGACACCAACAATCCAGAGTGCAGCCTCTTCGCTTGAAAACAACAACTGGTTCCGTTGGAGTGTTAATTATAAAACTGCTGAAACAGGCTGACTGCATTGTTTCATGTTGCACAGCTATTATCAGAGAAACGTATTATTCTCTCTCACGGTAAAAGATTTCATCACATCTGCAAAGCTTGGAAGCAGTTTGACTTTGATCTCGACGTGTCTTTTTAATCAAGTTCCAAAAAGACGTCTTCATTGTTGCAGGCCCTGGCTAGGCAGCTCTGGGAGACATATGCTAAGTTTATCTCCAGCAAATAGATCGGCTGTGCTTTAATATTTTTGCACTATAATGTTCTTTTTTTTTCTCCCATTGCACTGGGCCCATTTGGCATTTTTTGCTGCTGGGCATGACTTCTTAATAGAATCGGAATTCCAATTTGACTCTCCCGCTTAGCAGCCCTAATTTGAAGACAGGCTGTCCACAGCCTTGGAAAGTGGAAGGCGGTAATTTGAGCAGACCCCCCCTAGCATTACCACTGCTGCATAAAGCATAATTCCTGGTTAAGTTTTTCTTCTTCTTTGAAGGCCACAAATGAAGCACTTTTTTACTGTTTTCCCGTCATTCAGTAGAATTATATATTGTTGTGTGATATTCAACTGGTCCCCACTATGTAGGGAGGTTCATCTGTTTGCTTGTCTCCCCCCCTTCTGAGTGGTCAAGGTACAGGTTAAGCAAAAAGATGTACAGGGCCGGGGTTGGTAGAGATTCACACATTTCCTCAAGGACACTTCAAAAGGATGGATGCATTCTGTCACAGGGGCCTGAACTTAGACCTTTTAGATGAAGGACAGTCTGGATATCAGACATCTAACTTCAGCGTAATGCAATTCACTGACTCCTTTAGCGCAAGGAATTCCAATAAGCTTGCAGACCTAAGCTTTAATACCATGGGCATCAATAAATGATTAGCTTAAAGGCAACAGACACGAAGAGGCTGCTAATTGAGTGTATAATTACTAGAACATGAAGGGAGGTAAAGTGGTGCATCACAGCACTAACAAGCACGTGACCGGGTGGGTTATAGAGAACCTCTTTTAAAAATAATTTCCTGCACCCGCCCTGCAAGTGACTGCCTCCTGATGATGGTAAAGGTCTACAAAAACAGAGTCTAGACATGCGATAACGTTTGGAAGATGTACGGAAAAGGATAGGATGGGGCTGAAACTGTCGCATTTCCAGGTGAACGAGAAAGTAAGCATGGTTATGATGTTTTTCCACCTGATTAATCTGCAATTTAGAGATGACATTCGTAATACATGCATACATAATTAACCAAGTGACTACAGCCCCTATGACTGCACCATCAGCTGTGAAACTGAAAAACAGCAGTTCAGTGTTTGTAATGTGGAGGGATAAATAGGGGAGCGGAAAGAGATGAAGAGAGAGATGGCTGCCCAGTCTGCTGGCACGCAGACCCAGCTGGGTTATGGGGAGGCAGTGGCTGCCTAATGAGCCTCTTATACCCTAGAGAGCTCACCCCGCTCCTCCCCCTAGAGCCCCTAATATAAGGATAAAGGACTGCACACACTCCATCACTATCACATGTGTTGCTTTTCCAATGCGCAGCAGGGGGTCTGATGAAAACACAATCTCTGTCTGTAAAACGGTCACTTGCTCACCAGTTAGCAGCGCATTGTCTTAATCCACAGGAGTAACACTGATACCTAAAACAAATACCTACACATACGACCGAGGCAGTTTTTAATCACCGCTTTGTTGTTTTCTGTGTCAGCTTCCAGAAAGGCTGCAGTCATAAAAGATCCTCTGGAGATCTGTTGCGCAGTAAAAGGACTATAATGTCCTCGCTAATGGCCACCAACACTACTGTGGCAAAGGTGGATGCTGCTTTGTGTTTAACGACAGCGTGAACGCATTTTCCTTTTTTGCAGTTTTGAAATTCATGGCTTGTCCACGAGGTCTGTCTAGCTTTCTTATGCTTGTAAAAACCCTGTTTAATGGCCCGTTCTTTGTAAGGTCAAAGCCATAGTTCAACCTATGCAGAGGAATACTCCCCAGACACTTGTAAATTCCAATAAAAGGTTCGTGCCAAAGTGTGCGTAAGTGAGTTATTCTGTTAAGGAGGGTAGTGGGCAAAACTCCAGCGGGTCCTCTTTCCATTACAGCAACTCCCATGTGCCTAATGGTCAAGGCCTGTCTCCACTGGGTAAATGTTTATCCTACAATAAGAAAAGAAGAGGCTTACCACAAACAGGCACACACAGGCCAGCATGGGCAGTGAAATAATGAGCTACTATCAGCCTCCTTGCTTCCCTGCCTCGGCCACAGCCAATGCTCATTAAAGCCTGGGTGATGTGCAGGAGAGTTGAGTGCACTCAGTCAAGTGGTTCTCCACTCTTCCGGAGTAGAGAAACCTGCCTTCATATTCAAAATGAGAGAGAAGAATCAACAGTGAAAATATTTGAACAATCTATTCAAACACCTTGTGGATTGTACTGAAGGCAGGCGGCCAGAGAGCAGTTGTTGAGAATGGGCAATGAAGAGATGGCGAAGACTCGCAGGCAGTTCACTGGGTTTTTTTTTGTCATGGGCTGCCAAAATGGCTTTGATTTACTGAGGGACCTATTGATAATTAATTGTATCATCTGTTTCCTCCTCCGCTCAAGCCAAGAAATGCGAACCCCAACTCTTCATCAGAGGGCTGGGCACAATTTATAGCATCAGAGAGGGCGATTGGACTGGAGCTGGCTGTTCAAGCTGTCAGCAGATGGCAGCTAGAACTAAACACCTTTCACTCTCAGCCCCGAAGAGAACACAGACTCATGAGTCCAGAACTTTGCCAACGTATGGCAGAAACAATTAATAGTGTACTTATGAGCACGCCACTCCGCATGCCGATAAATGAATAAACTGGAAAATGAGGGGCTTCCTCATACCTGTGCTTTCCATTAAATAATGGCTGACAAAACAAACCGTCTCACTGATTAGAGCCAGTCAAAGTGGACTCCCAGGTTTAAGCTAAAATCTGCATTTGTGATTATCCAAGACTAATATTTTCTGCCTGATTCCAGTTTTAACAAATAAATAAATACAAATCTCCCACACTTCTAGGGAGTATACAATGTCTACATCAAGCTACAGTACGTGGTTGTATATGGAACATACTTTTAGCTCAATAATTCATAATCTTGGAGGGATGCTGAATAATTGAAGTGAACTTGGAGGCCTTTCAGCTCAGCAGAGCTTTGCATGTAGCTGATGGATCTCTGGGATTCAATGCACATTACAGGGGGGAGAGGGGAAATATAGTGCTAAGCTGTGTTTCTGTTTTCACTGCACATTCATTGATCAATTATTCAGCCGGGCCCTCTGACTGTGACCTACAGTTCGGAGAAGACGGGCCCGTGACAGCATTTCTCTTATTGTGCTCCGTTCCGTGCTCCGGCCAGCGCGCACCAGTATGGCGTTTGAAAGACACTTAAACTTCTCTCTGAAATACTCCCGTGTTGTTGAGCTGCGTGGCCACGGCTTCACATATTACAGTAACTGTCTTTCATCTTCCTAAATGAGTCAAAGCGGAGAGGATGCTTGTGAAATGAGCAGCACGGATACTTCAGGCAACCCTGTTCGTTCACTTATTCTCCACTAGTCAGTGGGAAAAGGTGAAGGATAGAGAGGGGTGGGGTGCTGTTACAGAGCTGGGGGGGTGGGGGCTGGAGGGGGTCTCCCAATTGAGTGTCTCTTTATCACACAGACCTTCTCATGACTGCTAGATCTTTTAATCAAAGAGATTATTTCGCAGTAAAACCAACCTCGCAGCCAGCATAACTGCGAGTGTCTAATTAACACAAAAGAAAAACACCTCAAAAGCAGCAGCCTCTTAGATACCCTTACATTACCCACAAACACCGGTTTTCACAGTCTGATTTGTCCACTGTGGCCCTTTTTACCGTGTTGAGGATAAAGTCAAAGCTTTCTATGCAGAAAACAAATGTTTCACTGAAGGCTTAGTTTATTGTAGATCAGCAATGAGCTAATTTAAATACAAAAACAAAAAAAAAGAGCTATTATGTGCAATGTAGGGCTTGAGAAGGAGGCGCAGTGTTCTCTCTCCTCTCAGGAGTGTCTGAAAGTACGACAGGAGCCAGTGGACAAAACCAGATTGTGTGTTATGCAGAATCAGCCCTCTGGGATTATGTCTGCATTGTTCAAAGCTCATATAAAGTAAGTATACCTATTGAGGCCACAAGACATCCTCACTGAATCAGAATAGCCTGATATACAACCGTTTAGAGGTCAAGCTGAGCTTTGTCTGCTATGATTTATGATCCGCACGCTCACCTACAGCTGTAGGAGAGAATACATGTCATATAACATTGCTTTGTTAGAAAAACACAGTTTGATACCGTTTTGATAGATGGATTTGAAGTTACCCGGGCTTTCTGACATGAGCTGAGTGTGTTTTAGACAGTGGTGTTTAATCTTCATCCTGACTGGTAGGCTCCTCACGTCCCCTGAGCTCCTTGTTTTCCTGTATTGATTAAAATCTGCCCTATCCACCTTCCTGGTGTAAGAACTCCTTCAAAGAAGGCTCAGTGGGATTATTCACCGAGAAAAACTTAGCACAGTCTTTGTTCTGCCCGTTGCTCTGCCTTGTTCAAAGAGGCAAGTCAGTGGGCCGGTATTGGTTCAGAGAAAAAAACTTCGTTATGAACAGGCATTTTGTAGTGAGCCCCTTTGTGACTGGTGCATTTTATGTTGTGCATCTGGTCATTTATCATAATGCTGCATCACAAAGCGTATTTCGAGGGTCTAAACTGCAAACGGAGCAAGTCAGAGGTGACCTTGGTGCAGAACGGACAGCTTCCCTGTTATTTCACTTTGACCCTTGAAGCTGCGGTCTGCACAGAGCAAATGAAGTGGGGATTGAAACGAGGGATTCGTTTGGAAATGAGCCCTGCCCTATCGTTAAACAGGGACTGAGGACTGGGTAGCTTGCGTCTCATCTTTTTTTTTTGTTATATTCCTGCGACTCATTCCCCCAGTGAGGTGATTTAATGCTAGTCTCTTGGTGATAAAAAACTGAAGAGCATGACCACAAATACACTGAATACATTAGCTCGTTTTTTCTCACAAACACAGGGAAGGTTATTCTATCATGCAAATTACCCAGTGCACCAGCATATTTCTCTTGTGTCTCATTCCACAGACATCAAATTATTTTAGGTTTAGTGCCAGGTGACTTACCTGTGGTGTTTTTAATGTTGCTATATGAAAAAAAAAAAATAATGTTTTTGTTGTGGCAGATAAAACTGCTTGAAAAACATTCTGTGCCACGAACTTTCTGTAAGGATTAATGCAGTACAACAGAGAGAAAGTAAACCCTTTCAAATAAAGACAATTTTGAGGTCAGAAGAGACAATACAAACTGGAAGTGCAGGTGTAAATCTGCAACTTTTAATACAGCTTTTGACACTGCATTTATTTATTTATTTTTAATTTTCTTAACAAATGGTTTTAGTAATTAATAAAACAGATGCACTCTGCAGATTTTTTTAATGAAAATTTTGACCTGAAATTCTGGTATTTAGAGATTAAGAGAGTATAGTATAGTTAAAGTAAATAAACAGAAAGGCTTGGGGGTTTGCTCCACTTACATTCGTTTGGTGAGGAGGTAAGACTTAGGCTAAAGTAAGTAAAGTTACAAAATTGCAGATTTCTCTGATTAATTTAATGCTCAGATGATTCTGGTTGCTTAATTTCCAACACTTGTCTAACTTTGTTCCTTTATGGTGT
>VURO01050622.1:26700-45659 GCA_015108175.1 Pelvicachromis taeniatus | reverse complement strand
ATGCTTTAGTCTCCGTGCCCTTCATGTTGTCATGGCTGCATTCTGTTTCCTGTTTTATTTTGAAGGCCTGTGTTCTAATTCAGTGTAGCTTGTTTGCTTTCCCTGTCTCGTTAGTTCTGATTTGTCCATGCTGTGTTCCCACCGGTTCCTCATTCCTCTCATTACCTCATGTCTGTATTTTAGTCCTCTGTTTTCTGTGTGACTTTGTCAGGTCGTCTGTGTTACTGTCCTTCAGGTCACCACAGTCTTCATGTGGTCGTAGTTTTTCTTAGTCTACTTAGTCATTATTTCATGAGTTTAGTTTGTCTCTGTGCTTGCCTTTTGTTTTGTATTCTGGTAAACAGCCTAAATAAAGGCTCGCCTTTTGTTAAAACCTGCGACTCCTCATCTGTGTCTGCTCCTGGGTCCACCTCACCAAACACCACAGCGAACCCCGCGCCGTGACACTGGGTTTCTTCCGCTTGTCATTCCCTGCGTTTCATTCATGTTTCAGGCTCCATGTATCTCGTCGTTTCTTTTCCGATTCCGTGTTCTCCAACTCAGGTTTTCATGTTTTGGTGTTCCTGGTTTCTAGTCCCAGGGGTTTTTGTTCCTTTGAATCCTTTTTAGTTTCTCCCAGTTTAGGTTTTGCCTGTGACCGCCCTGTTCTGCTTTTGTTTGTATCTCGTTTTCTCACTGTAAATAAAATTCACTCGCAACAAGTCATTCGTCTGTGCCTGCACTTGGGTCCTGCTCTCACCACTCCGCACGTCAGCTGCCGCAGTCATGACAGTTTTCTCTCTATTACTGCTATTAGTAGGGTTTTTTGCTTACAACATAAAGCACCTTGAGTTAACTGCTGTTGCAATTTGGTGCCATACACATAAAATTTTATTGAATTAAAACTAAAACAGAATTTTTTGGGAGGGTCTGTGCCACACAGTAAGCCATAACATTAGTACAATAATTCTACTTAAAAATTCTACAGCATTAAAAAGCCATCTACAGTGCAAATGCGGTAGAGATCGCCAGATTACTGACTCCAATTAGCAGAGGAGTTTCTTGAAGACAGCAATCGGCTACAGATGCCTGTGCCAGGATACCCATAAATCAAAGTGGCAACAACCCTACATCCCTCGACCAAGTGACTGATTTACGAAAAATAAATATAGAGCTGTCAATTTCAAAGTTCTGCAAATGTATATATGCTTCCAATGACACTATCATCATAATCTTTATTCAGAACCACTACAAGCAAGGGATCAACAGTAGCTGTTTTATAATGAGCACTTGAGTGACTATACTGCAAAAACATAATATTTTTTAGAGAGTCCAGTGCGTTCACTAATAAGAGGTATTTGAAACATCCTTGGGGAAAATAATCCTGATAAGAGCATTTGGCCAAACAGCACTGGCTAGAAGGAGTTAATTTTCTATACTGTTTGCTTTGAGCAGCGGACCTAAAAGATAGAAGCCTGGATTTAAACCAAAATGTATTCTTTCAGAATTCTGCTCCTGTGAGTATTTCATCCTTCACTGTATAACTATATTCTGAACATGAATTTGTGTTATCAAACAAACCCTGGCACATCAATGAAGCTCATCTCAGAGAGAGGTTTTCTAAATAAATCAACAGAATAAATACAGGCAGCTTGAAAAACATGAAGTGGTAAAGCATTACAAATCCTCGCCATTTTCCCAAACTGTACCGTCTTGCCTTGGATGAAAAATGAGACGCCTGCTCTGAAACTGTGTTTATGGCGTTAGGAATTGCTTGGAAATGAATTACTGGATGAATCACCGGGGCCTTGTGCGCGAGAACCACTTGTGCAATGCAGAAATCTGGTTGCAGTAATGTTTACTTATGACACAGTTGTATCACGACGCTAGAGGCAGGCCCTGAGCCAATGAATAGTGATGTTCCAAATATGTTTATAACACAAAATAGCCTAGAGCTGGATTTTAAAAACAACAACAAAGTGAAACCTGTTTGGGCCACACCACTTCCTTCAATGCAGATGAAGTAACAACAATTTTTAATGTTAAAAAGAGAAAACTTCATATAATATCATATATCTGAATATTCTTACCCTCAGACTTTTCAAATCTCACAGCCACACCGTGTATACGGTTGATAATCAAATCCTTTTGTGACTCAAACTTTTACAAATATCCTACTGCTGCTAGCATTTGGTGACATTTTGAATAGCTGTGCAAGGGCGGGGTCTCCTATGCGTTGCTCAAATCAGAGCCATCAACAATTAACTCACAAAACGCTGAGGTTGTTTGTAGTACTTCCTGAGCAGCAAAACTGAGCCAATGTGTTCACTTAGTGATTAGACGTGGCCATATGCAACAGGCCCAAATGTCAGACAGGATTATCACTCTGCAATTCATTCAGTGCTACTGATACCACTTTGCATTGCAAAAACTCTGTCAAGCCTCAATAAAACCATGTGTTCAAGGCAGATTTTTAGATTATTAGCATTTGTTTTGCTTAGACAAAATAAAACACAGCAGAACACTGGCATGTTATCACCTTTAAATTAATATGCAAGGAGTTGTTGTTTCCATATATAAAAGACGGCCAGTCACAGCTGGAGTCGTGTGTGTGTCCATCTGTTTAAATCTACTGTTGCCTCTACTCAAACTAGAAACTTACTTTATCTGCTGTTAGGTGCCGAGTATGCAGCTTACAGTGGGATTTTGGCACATTTTCTGATTAAAATAGCTGCCTGCTAACTCCAAATACAACAGAGAGCCACGAGAATAACGTGAAGGAGCCAAACTACAGATGACAAAATGAAAACAATGAGATAAAGCTAGGAAGGACTACCAAGAATGATCATACAGGTGACAAGTGACTGATTCAGACTTAAGTATCTTCACAGGCCACTTTACACTGGGCTAGTTCTGGGTTGGACCTTTGCTTTTAGAACTGTCTTAATTCTTTGTGGTGTAGAATCAACATGGTGCTGGCCTGATAGCATCACACAGTTGTTGCAGATTTTTCAGCTGCACATCCATGATGATGATGACATCCCAAAGGTGCACTACTAGATGAAGATCCAGTAGAGGTGAAGGCCATTTAAACATCGTGAACTCATTGTCATGTACATGAATTCGGTTTGAGCTGATTTGAGCTTTGTGACACAGCACATTATCCTGCAGGAGGCAGCCATCAAAAAGATGGATATACTGTGGTCATTTAAACAACGCTTGGTTAATACTGAGGGGCCCAAATTATGCAAAGAGAATGTTTCCCACACTATTACACCAACAGCAGCTGGTATCACTGATATAAGGGAGGACCGATCCATGTTCATGTTGTGTAAGCCAAATTCTGGACTTTACTATCTACTCTACTCTACTCTACTCTACTCTACTCTACTCTACTCTACTCTACTCTACTCTACTCTACTATGAATGGAGCCCCACTTTTCTGTTTTTAGCTTTCAGGAGTGGCACTTCTTGCAGTCTTCTTCTATTGTAGCCTATCTGCTTCAAGCTTTGGCCTGTTGCGTATACAGAGATGCTCTCATTCATCTCTTGGCTGTAACGAGTGGTTATTTGAGTTACCTTTGCCTCCATATCAGCCTGAAGCAGTCTGGCCATTCTCATCTGACCTCTCGCAACAACAAGGCGTTTTCACAGAGAACTGCTTTTCTGTGGATATTTTCTCTTTTTCTGACAATTCTCTGTAAACCCTAGAAATGCTCTGTGGGAAAATTCCCGTAGTTTCTGAAATACTTGGCACCAACAACCTCCACATTCAAAGTCATTTTACATTTCTTCCTCATTCTGATGAGGAAGAAATTGGTTTGAACAGCAGGTCATCTTGACCATGTCTACATGTCTAGATTTTATCAGCCTGCTGCAACGTGACTGTCTGATTAGTCATTTGAATTAACTAGCAGCTGAGCAGGTGTACCAAATGAAGAAAGTGTATTATTCAATACATGTGTGAACACAGGTTTCAATTAGAAATGCTTTAAAGACGCTGCATGTAAGTTTTCACCCTGGCTACAGGCTGGATGGACACTTAACACAGGGTCAAGCCAACGTAAAGCAGCCCCAATTCATAGTGCATTACATTTTTTCAAAAATAGAAATAAAAAGGTATAATATATACCTGAAGAAAATCTCAAAATATGACAATAAAACAAGAAGTAACAATAAGGAGTAATTTCTTACGGATACAAATGGCCAATAAATAGCATAAATCAAAAGCAATGGTCTTGCCAACAGCCCCAAGACAACTCAAATTTATCTCCATACTCTGCGCCTGACTTAAAAGAAAGAGAGAGGAGAGAGAACTGCTAAAAGGGAAAACTGGAGAGGCCATTTAGTGATTTGAGCAGTGAAGCTTCTCCGCTGCCAAGGACATGTAAGAGAGACAGAGAGACTGGGAGTGCCTCTCAATACATCAGATGTCAGGAGTGCTCCCTCCTACTCAGACAAATAGATCTTCTTTTGGAAAGCCCATAAGAGAGAGCATTCTAAGGTCAGTGAGCTATAGAAAAGTAAAAAAAAAAAAAAAATCTAGCCATTAAAAGGCTATATGACAGCACAATACACATGTGTAGGGAGTTAAGTGTCAAACAAATTTAGAATTACGCTCATGTTGATTACAAGTAAAAAGGCATTAACAAAAATTATATATTTTTGTCCCCCCCCTGGGCTGCCTCTCCCTCTGGATTGTTTCATCAGAGAGGCAGAAGAGGTGAAGGAGAAAGCTGCATGCTGCAGCAAACTCAGGCCTCTCCAAACCTCTCGTTCTGAGCATCTGGCTTGATTGTAAAAACGTTTCCCTCTTCTTTAATCAATGGAAACTCAACTATCCTGATTCATGGGGCACTCTGGAGTATATAAATATCTTCTGACAAGCCTGACTGCATTCCCCCCTTCACTGGCTACAGACCCCCAGCCACCCCAACCCCAAGTGTTCATATTTTTCTTTCCTGCTGTAGTACCTTATTTCTCATTCTTTTTCCAACCATCTCTTTTTGGCCCCCCGTTTTGATCTCTGTCTTCTGAATTTTGCTTGAGTCGTGACTCAAATCAATCATTTTTCAGAGGGTCTCTCCAATGGCAACATGACAGTTTCTGAGAGAAGATAAGGCCAGACAAATTAAACACACTGCTGAGTGCTGGAAGAAAAGAAAAATACACTTGAAACAAAATGGGATAAGCAAACCTACATAAGCAGTGACTAAAGGGACTGTTTTTTCCACGTTGTCCCTACTACCAATCACCTTACAGACATTATTATTTACTATTGTTTTCTAATAAATAAAAAAAAAAATCAGAGAAAGTCTTTTTTTTTATCAATTATTAATAATGGGTTTTATATAATCTACAGTAAATCCATGAAGAAGTTGTAGATATTTCATCAAAGCAATAATGTCAGGGTTGGAAACCTTAATTTATACTGTAATGATCAGATGTAATGATCATCTGGGCAGTGGCAAATATTTGCCGCTAATGACTAACAGCTAATGAATGTGTAAAAACATAACAAAATATAATTTCATCTCAGACTAGACTTTTTTGTGTCAGTGTATCAAATCCAACCAGCTCTGCATTAGAAAATAAGGAAAAATGATTTACTATCCATCACTGCACCAGGGCCAAATTAACCTAATGTTAACAATACCAACTACCTAAATATACATTTAGCATGAACTCTCTTGGAAAATATATACATTTTATATAGCTCATAGTAATCGACTTCTAAAACTAATGAAGACTCTGATTATTACTTACTCATCACCTCTACTCAGTGTTTCATGGTAAACGTTAATGCTCACCATGTTTACCATGAAATTGAGATGGTGTCAAAAGTTATTCTAATGACTACTAAGAATGTTTTACACCTAAGTAGCATTAACACAATAATTATTATTAAGAATCTGTGTCGGTATTGTTCACAGAAAAAGAATTAACGGTTCGCACAGTGTAGAACTCAAAATTATGTTGCTAATCTGTAATTATTATTAACAGTGTGTTTCAGATCATTTTATAGAGTGACGTGAAAGTAACACATAGTATGGCATAAGTATATAAGTATACGAGTAGTATAACAAAAATCTTTCTCCTGGGTGTAATTAAGTAATGTACTACATTGCTTTAAAGAAAAATGTTCTGTGTAATATATGGAACAATTTTTTACTTTAATTTTTTTGAGTAATGACCCAACACTGATCACACCAAACAGGGGAAATACCTCCAACATGCACAAACATTTGACAACGCAGCTTGTAATTCATTTGCATGAATGCAGCTTAGAGATGGTGGTGACTCTCAAAGTGGAGTCAATGAGAATCAATAAGGAATTGGATCAATAAGTGATATCAATAATGGAATCCGCTAAATTCTTATCAATTCCCATCCCTACCTGCTCGCCATCAGACATTGAAACACAAGGCAGTACCATCTTAAATCACCTGCAAACAGTCACATGACCACAACCAACAGCGATAACATCCAATCAAGAACTAGATCTTTTATAGGACAAACAATTTGCAACAGAAACAGAAACGATGTCTCCATTAGGGCTGGGACAACGCGTCGACGTATTCGATTACGTCGACGTAAAAAATTTGCGTCGATGCGTTGTCACTTTCAAAAATACACATGGCGGCAGCGAGTAGCAGTAACATGTCAACTTAAACCATGCCCCCCGAACACGCAGTTCTACAGTATGGGGATATTTTAACCAAAAAAAAAGTGATTCAGTCGTTTGCCGGCTTTGTAAGGTGGAAATAGCCGATCATAAAGCGACCGTAAGTTTTCAACTTTTTTACTAACGTTTTTTTTACCCTTTAATTCATCCAGACACCCCCCACGTAGACATACACTCACTCATACACAGAGATAAACACCCAACCTCCGTAAATACAAAACTAATTTAAGCTGCTTAGCAGTAACATATATCATTAGATGAATCGATGCATTCAAAAATTAATCACTAGATTCATCGATTCAGAAAATAATCGTTTAGCCCAGCCCTAGTCTTCATAAAAAATGTATTAAAAAAAATCAACAAAAGCTAAATAAAAAAACAAAACAAAATGCCCTTAATCCATAATATGCTCATGTTCAAAACAAGTAATATCTAACAATGTAAATGAATGTAGTTAATCAGACAAAGTTTTTTAAAAAGTGTTATATCATCCTATATAGTGTCTGTCGTGTAAAACATTATTATTAAGAAACATCTACACAAAATACAATATCAAAGCGCTTTATAAGATACTACACTGCCGTCCAGTATTCCCGTCATCAAATCTAAAGGGGCGCTTGCATTATTAGATGCAGTAAATACAATATGACCCTCAACTGAAAAGACATGAATCCATAAGAAATACACTGGAAAACTGAACATATAATATAACACTGAAATACAAGGAGTCACAAAAAAAGGATGAAGTCCATTTCTTCGTGAAGACTTTTTGGGGCTAAAATCTCTAGAGTGAAAATCCAATAAAGTTCACACTGTAAAAGTTAAGTATTAATGCCCCCTTCCCTTTTTGCAAGCTGTACATGCTCAATCCCAATATAACTAAGACAAGTCACACTGTGATTCACATGTTTAAAGTAGTAGGCAACTGGACTTTTCTGATTACGATTTCCAATAGCATATCTATCTTCCGAAATTCTATTTTTCATAGGTCTGGATCTTTTATCGATATATACAAACCCAAAAGGACATTTAGGCATTTATATCACATTAATGATTTTACATTAAATTATCCTTTTAATTGGAAAAGTCTTGATCGTATTCAGATGATAAAAAAAATCGTTGTTTTACAAGTAAAATTACATTGCTGTCAGAGGTAAAAAAGCACCAGTATCTGTTAATAATGGTGCCATATCTTTCATCAAAAGTGAATATTGAATGGCACAGTGAATTGCTTTGTTTTAATTCAAGTATTAGGATATAATAAGTATATCCAAAGTATTAGGAGTATAATTCAGTATTTTAATTGGGTTTTAATGATCAGAAGCTTTCTTTTACACACTCATATTCTAACGTCTCTTTAAAAATCTTTGTTCTAAATCTGCTATTTAGTCTTCAAAAATCACTGTTAGAGCTACATAGGCAACATATGCAGTGGAACTGAGACTTTATAAAGATGCTGGATGACATGAACATCATGTAGTAATGAATATCTATCTGTAGCATTTCCGTACAAAGTGTTGCACAAGAGTTCGATAAGATATTCGTTATTTATCTAATTGGAAGTTGATTCACAGTCGTGTGAAAAAGAGTTGTTTTTTTTTTTCAGGACTCTATGCAGTCGTGTAAAAAACTAAGGACATGTTTACTGCTTTCACGTGAATTAAGAGGGTAAGTAGCACCCAGGCGCAACTAATCAAATGCACTTTAACTGATCATCAGCAAGTGTGATCACCTCTGTAAAAGTAGAGGTTTTGGACATTTTTGTTTGTCTGGTGCATTCAGGTGTGTCTTAACACAACAACACAATCTTCCTAAGAGAACACATCCCATCAAAGTCAGCCCAAGGTCAGACCATGCAATGCTCAGGGAAACTGCAAAAAAACTCAAGAGCTACATCTCAGACCCTACAGGCATCAGTTAGCATGTTGAGATTCATGACAGCACAATAAGAAGAAGATTGAACAAGTATGTCTTGTATGAAAGCACTGCAAAAAGAAAACATTTTCTCTCTAACAAAGAAAGAACAACAAAAACAACAAAACACAGTTGCATCTAAACAAACTACAAGGATTCTGGAACAATTTCCTCTGGACAGATGAGACAAAAATGAAGACGTTTGGTCATAATGCACAACTACACACATAGGCATAAACGCCTCATACCAGCTATCGGCTTTGTGGTGCCTCCACAGAAACTGGGCAGCTTGCAGTCATTGAGTTGACCATAAAGTTTTCTCTATAGCAAAATATTCTATAGTCATATGTGAGGTCATTTGTTCAACAGCTAAAGCCTGGCCACCAGCAGGCCATCCAACAAGACAAAGATTTCAAGCACTTCAGCAAATCTACAATGGCTTAAGAGAAAAGAATCAAGGTGTTGCAGTGGCGATGTCAGAGTTCAGACCTCAATCCAGTTTAAATGCTTTGGTGGGACATTAAGACAGCAGTGCCTGCAAACTTAAAAAAAACTGAACATTGTAGGGTGGACCAAAATCCCTTCACAACGATGTGAGACACCGATAAAGTCATACAGAAAATTATTACTTATTACCCAGAGTGTGTAATTTTTTACTGTCATAATCTAAAAAGCCGTTACATCATTTACGAATCAGGTTAATTACGCAGACTCAGGAAACATTATGACTTCAAAAAGTATCGGACAGCCTTGATTGTAGTACCATATGGACGTAGCAGTACGACAATATCTGTTCTCCAGTCTGCAATATAAGTTGGATTGTATTGAGTGAATTGACTGTAAAGTCTATGAGTTGTCCTTATCAATAGACCCCATTAAACACTTGTCACCGCTGGGGAATTTCTTTGACCATGCAAGTCATTGTCAGCACAGAGCGGTCTGTCTAATCAATGAGTGCTTAATTATATCTGGTGCACGGTCCAGAGGTGCAGTAAAACAATAGGCCTGCACTGTCAGTGTCATTCTTTGCACAGACAGATGGCACTTTAGTCAGCGACATTGTGAGGATGCATTCACACAAGAATTTGGAACTGAGCTAAAAATGTCAACAGTTCGAGCGTGAGACAAAAAAACCAGTGTGACAAGACAAGATAAGAATGTCATTTGGATTTCACTCTAAAAACAATTAGACTTCTTTTATCACTTTCACGAATCTCTGCCATTTGACACAATACACAACAATAAGCCAAAGCTTAAATGTTTACAGATTAGCTAAATCTTCTATTTCCTACTGTACTACATGAAAAAAAAAAAAGATCTCAGTAAGTAAAACTCTGTGTTTACATCGGTGTTAATAACACTGGGCAAATTAAACATTCCAAAACCTTCAACAAAACCAGTGAGAATGAAAATAGCCACAGTGTTGAAGTTGTTCTGTACCAAACGCTGCATAGTTGAGAGAAGTGTCATGCTCATTTTTTAGGCATAGTACAGTAAAAGGCTTTTAATGGTTTATAATGACTCTGTGTCAGAGGGCCTGTTGACTGAGACACACTGTATGTAAATCTGTAGGCCATCACTGACTTGATCAGCACAGCACAGACAACAAAGTGAATTAAGCCTCATCTAAATGTAAATTAGGTTTTATACCTTTGGCAAACAGCTTACATAACCAGTGTCTGTTTTAATAAACCAATTAGATTTTATTCTATGCTATATGAAGACAAGAAAATAAAAGCTGTGCTTTATGGAAATGTACATGGGGTGCAGATAGCATCAGGAGTCAGGCAAAGATCCTTCCTATAGGTATGCATAATTTTCACATGAAAATATCTGCTTGAAATACTGACTATTCAATCTAGTCTGAGAGAAGCAAAACAGACACAGACGGTCATAAAAGGCCCATTCAATTGCCTTGAGAAATGAACATGTGTGGCAGGAGCTTACGTATTTGTCTCCAATTTCCTCTCCCTCACTGGTATCACAAATATCAGACTGAATATATGAAACCAGGAGCTCATTTTACATTCTTCACTTATGCAACCTGTCTTATAAAGTGTGAACACAGGCACAAAATTTACTGTAAACACAATATGGCAGGTATTCTCAGGTTAGGTGAACCTATACTCTTGCTGCTGTTCAACATCTTTAATACAATTAAAGAACGAGGGAACAGATCTTGCTCTTTCACAATTTGAGTGCATGTATTTTCTCTACCACAACATTCGAGTTTTTATCCAAGGATTGTTTTTTAAAGTTAATCTGTGCATTCTTATGTTCAGAAATACCATATATCTTCCTTTAGTAGCCCGGGCGCTTATTTAGACTGAGGTGAAAAGACAGTGCGTTTACTTGCAGTGCTCCAAAACGTATTCCAACAGTTCACAAATAATGCAGTTCCCAATTGTGCTCCTAATTTGCTCCCAAGTGTCTCCTTGTCTGTGGTAGCCCAGTGCACGAGTGGTGCTCCCCGAAACTTCTCTCCGCCCGACTCTCCAGGAGAGGACGTAAAAGACCAGAAAATCACAGTTAGCAGGTTTGCTAGTCGACAGTTCCAGTTCAGTGTAATAATCCCACTTCGATGGTCGCTGCATCCAGCTTAAATGCCGCTACTTGTAGATGACAGCTGATTGGAAACAGCTGGCCGAGTGATGAGACGCGGGAGGACTGTTTTTTGTGGTTTTTTTGAGCAAGGTTCCAGTCACACTCCATACCAGTTGGTTGCGGTAATGCACCATTCAGTTGTTTGCCAACCACCAATAAAATTTAAAAAGGAGAAGAAGAAGAAGACAGCGCGGAGGGACTTCCAGGTCCCAGGTCGTCCGGCTACTATTGAAGACTGGCGTCTATTTGTCGTGACATGTTTTCAAACGGACGTTTATTAGAAACAGGCGTCAATAAGAGACAGGCTACTAATGGAAGATATACGGTATCCAAATTGTTACTGATCAGTCAAAGATCAAAGACTCATTTCCCTTATTCCTTTGTGATTTTAATCACTGTGTCAAATGCTTATTTTATACCACTGATCACATTACACCAGACCAAACTGTGATTATTGACTTTCATGCACATAAACTGTAGATAACCTATTTGACAGAACGTACTTAAATATCCATTTATGTGATGTGTCAGGATTGGTTCTTTAGAGGAGTTAAATGTTTGCTGAAGCAGCATAAGCGATGACACAAAAGTGACAGTGTTTCTTCAAAACAGCCACACAAAAGTGATGTACACTAAAGTGAGGAAACGCAGGCAACTTCCTGGGTATGAGTTAGCAAGGTGAACGAGGCCAATGTGACGTCTGCAGACAAATCCAAAACTGCTGAGATGCTGTGTCACAATATGACAGGTTGCACTCTGCCAGCAAAGTTAAACCTCCCCCCGCTATATTCTGAATATAAACAGTTTGAAAAAGTGCATATTTAAAAAAAGAAAGAAAAAAAAAAAGGTAACAGCGGAAGGCAGAGATGAGTCCTTTTATGATGGAGGCATCCCTATATGACATGCGACCACCAGTGTGTGCCATGAATAAATCATCCCGAACCGGGCGGCGAGCGTAAACAGTTGTGTATCTTCACCTCAAATGCCTAGAGAGGCCTGTCAGACACAGCAGTTAACAAAGCCTACCTCCTAATCATCATGCGAACCATGTTTCAACAGATCCAAGTCCACAGCTGACACCATTACCCCACTCCCATCTTCTCCTCTCACTTTACAACACAAGAACTCACTCAGTATTTCTCCAGAGTCAACTTAAAGTGAAGTTAAAGCAAGATGGTAGCATTGCTGTTAACCTTTCCCCAGAGTCTCAGCTTCACTCAGTTGCATTCAAAGACCGCCTGCATTGTCTTTGTAAATGAGGAAATTGGGGCTTTGGGATTAGCTGTCAATTTGCACCCACTGTGGAATGAATCTCCTTAAGACCTCCATGATTTACCCATTAACACAGCTGCAAGCATGACCCGGCTCTTATCGAGCGCATCACTGGAACAAAGTATGGTTTAAAACGAAATCAGAAAGGAAAAACACTTTTTTTTAGAATATAGTTTTATTTATAATTTATAATTGGCAGATACAAAAAACTCTTGAACTGTATCCAAAATGTGCAATAAATCACTGTTGATTTTTTTTCCCAAAAAGAAAAAAATACAAAAAGACCATCTATTATGGAAAAGTTGACAACCAATGTAAACTGGAGTGAACTGGTAATTCTACAGAGGGTTTTCTAATCGCTACTAATTCTCCTTTGACTACAAATCTGCTTTGCTCTCCCAAGATGAAAACCAAAGTCATTGTGTGTACATACATCTACATTGGTGACATTCTATTCCCCCCACCCCCGCCCAGCCCACACTGTTAAATACAAGAAAGGCAATCATATCTATAAGCAGCACAAATGTGTATAACACATTAAAAGAAAAGAAAAAAAAAAAAAGTTTTCAAATTGTACCAAGATATTCACGTGAGAGAGGGTAAATAAAAAAAGGGAGGGGCATGTCCAAACATAATGTTGTAAACAATTATCTTCACTCACCGAGATGCACAAAACAAAACAACAAAACAACTCAAACAAAAAAAGTCGGAGCTTGTTAAGTGCTTAACAGCTGTTCTCACTACAAAAAGCCTCAGCAGTCTGAACAAGCATCAACCTCTGGAATCAAACTTTGAAGGCAATAATGCTTAATGATAAACTAGTATTTAGAGAAATCACAGCAGCATACCGTATGAAACTGGCTCCTGTGTGTCAAAATGTGATAACAGATTAAACATTTTAATGGCAATACATTTAAAGAACATAGTATTATTTAATAAAAAAACAAAAAAACAAAAAGACTAACATTTTATTTTTCACATTTCGACTGAAACACATACAAACGCACATGAAAACATGATTAATATCAACATTCATGCCATGATCCCATTCCTTGACAGCCAATGAGCATTTGCAGAGGCTTTGAAATGATGCTGGTGAACTACCCTTTTTATCCCACAGATATGACAAAAAAACAAAAGCACTCATTTTAATCTGACAGTTATATGAACACATAGGGACAAATGTGACTATTTTACCATTAAAATTAAAAGAAAAAAAAAACAAAAACAAACAAACACGCACACACAAACACCATCTGAAGGATAACTGTAGGCAGGAGAGGATCCAAGTATGAAAAATGTTCAAGTGCAAATAATGTGTCAATGTAGCTTTTATGCTTCCCATGCTTTCTGAAAATGGTCTGCAGGCAGATAAAAAGGGATACCTCAAACAAGCGCACATTCCCTCTATACAACCACATCCCCCAGATGGCAAATGTCACAAAACAAAAAAAAATTTTATTTAAAAAAAAAAAAATAAAAAAAAAATCAAGAATTCAAAAAGAAAGAATACATTTCTTGTACACAGAATATCCAGCCAATGCTTGTGACAGAAACATCTCGACACAGCCGAACACACGACCCAAATCCTTCATTCCTATACAACTCAAAAGCTTTAAAAAGGTTACGTTTTTAAACATGCAACACCATTCAACGTTCCTATCTAATTTCCGCTGTGCTAGATTCATAGTAACTTCCGCAGACACCACCGTTTCCGGCTAACAAACTAGAACTATGCGCTAACGACCTACCAAAGTTGTTCCAAATACTTTTAAGGACACTGATGTCAAAAAGAAAGAAAAAAAAAAAAATGCTCATTCATAATGTGAAAGCACAATTCCCTGTCAAGTATCCATATAAAGCACTTGCGTAGCATACTGTGTGCTCTTCCCTTTACTCTGGCAGAAACAGCCCAGTAAGAGAGATAATCTGTGGGGTAGTGCAGTTCTGTGGAGACTGAGAACAATGTGACTGAGCAATGACAAAAACTGTACGCCTCTGTTTACATGTCCTTAAAACCCATGTAACACTAATGACAACATGCAGCTATGACTGAACTTTTGTCATATGCTGAAACACTGGCATTACTCCAAGATGGCGAGGACGACTCAACTCTGGCTTTCCCAAATCCGCTCACCTAAGCTTCCTCAGTTTTGGGATTCCTCTGATCTGTGTCCAGCTCACTGCAGGCATTAAGAGACTAAGAAACAGCCATCCCTACATTCAGATTGTCAATTGACTAGAAGACCTGTTTTTTTGTGTGTTTGTTTGCTGCCCCCCCCCAGTTGTAAGTTAATTGAGGGCAATTTTCTTTATATATAAACTGCCCAAGGTAAATGCAACCACGCATTTAACAGCCTTTTACTCAGAGTTGCACTTTAATAACGCAGCCAAAAATCTCTCCTCCCTTTTACTGTGACATCTTCTCTCAATTAGTGTAGTTCTACAGTGCCTTTAATTGACAGTCTTAAAGCCTTTATAACATGCAGATAAAAGCATTACACATAGTGACAAACTTGTTAGGCCTGAGCTGCGGTGCAGTTTTTGTAACATTCCCAAAGCAGATTTTTTTTTTCTTCCCACTTTTAACATATTTTAAAAAGGTTTATACATAAACTTTATGCCGTTACTACAAACAGCACAACATTAAAATCCAGCATTATCAGTACCTTTAGGCTTGCACAATGTATAATGGCTGCATGCAGCCATATAATTTAAAGCTACGGCTCTCACCAATCTGTTTGAAGGCTCTGGCAGACTGGCAGATTGTGGACATCTTTTGCTATACAGTTGTAAATCCTGGATGCTAAGGGTAAACCTTTCATCAATACATAATCATGTCTATTAATTAAAGACAGAAGCACTTAAGTATTGGTCGTAAAAGAGTTGTCACGTGCCAATAAAGGGTCTGTTAATGCATCACGGAGAAACTTAATTCTCTGAATAAGATGTTAGGTTTGTAAATTAGCACCAAAAAAAAAAGAAGAAAAAAAAAACAGATTATAATTAAAATAATAGGTCAGTCATTGCAAATATGATGATGCCCTACCTTTCTATTTGACTAACAGCATAATACGAACGCATAATGTTCTCACTTGCAGTCTGAGTGCTGTAAGTGAAGGAAAAACAACAGCAAAAGATGAGCCAAATTGGTCAGTCTGCAGAGACCTTAAAAATCCAACGTAAAAATACCGCTCCATGTTGGAATCATCCTTCATATTTACTACAGGTTAACTTCTTAAATTCTGAGGAATATTCTTTTCGCTACTCCGCAGTCTCAATGCAGAAAGTAATTTCTTTAAAAACAAAAAACTGTTACACTTGCACAGCTGGATTATTGTAGATGCAACCAACATCAGCTTCTGCACTTAATGTATTCAGATGAGATTACTTGGCTGTATATCTCTGCTGTGTTTTTGCGATAGATTATGTGCTGGCCTACATTTCTGGAAGTAGAGCCTCTTGAAAACCAGCGAAAAACCCCAGAACAGTGAAATGAAGGGCTGAACAGTGACAGGGTCGCATGGACACAAATCAAGAGCCACCAGAACCAATCATCTCAAAACTGTGGTTGTCTGTAAACCCCTTTTCTAAATCTCTTAACTGAACACAAAAGTGCAAATTACCATCTGTATCCTCAGTAGTGCTTCTCCTGCAGATAATCTTTCATCTTGTTAGGTAAGGGCAGTTTTTGGATAAGGTCTATTCTTGTGTATTGCCTAATGACAAAGCGGCAAAGGTACTGCAGGGAGCGCACTTGCATAAACCGAGATACTGGGTTAGTTAGTCTGACGGGGTAGGTTGCAGACCCTGGTAAGCGAGATCTTGAATAACAAAAAGCCCCATTCTCCGAGTCTTTAATAGAGTGTTCGATTAAGTCAACAATTGATGTGTGTCCCTCCACGTCGGGCTGCTCGTAGAAGCTGAAGCGTCCATTGGAGTGTTCAATGCGGGTGTGGAGGGTTTTGCTCTGCGATCTGAAACTCAGGCTGAGCAGGTACCTGTCATCAGAGCTGTCTCTGACAAGAAATGAACCATCAGCCAGGTTGACCAGCTTTTCCTCTGCCTCCCAGCGTGTGATGGGACCCCAGTACCAGCCCTGCCTCGCAAGCTTCTTCAGCTCCTCTGTCAGGCTGGTCACAACCATGGGCCCGCTGCTCTGGACCGAGTCGTATACCCGACTAACCCCAGGAGCCGAATTTGGGTCAAAGTTGAGGTGGTGTCTGACCCTCTCAGCTACCTGGCTGTCTGCAGAGCTAAAGCCCGAAAATGTCCTTGGAATATGTCCATTACTAGTCATGGGTGGCAGGAGTGGAGAAAGAGGAGGTGGCATCTCTACTCTTGAGTTTTGGAGCATCATGCCAGCAGAACCAATGAGAATACTATTGACTGAGGTTTCCATGAATATATCTGGAGGCATCCCACTCACCAGTTCATGCTCCTCCTGTCCCTGCTCTGTGTGGAGGGACCCATTGTCTGCCTCTGTCACCACCTCCATAGGAGAGGAACTTTCCAGGCAGAAGGAGTGAGACCCTTCGGGATACATTCCTTCATCTAAAGGCATTGTGTACTGGATGTAGTCCTGGGGCGTCAACCCCAGCACTACAGGCACATCATTTTCATCAATATTTAGATGCAGCTCACCATTTTGCGGTTGCTGGAGATTCTTTAAGGACTCTGCTTGGTCCTGAAGGAGCCCTTCCATCTGGAAATCATGAAATTCTTTCCGGACACCGTTTAAGTTGGGACTTGGGTTAGGAGAGTGAACCATGGCTTTAACTTTTACCTCCATTTTAATACACGCATCGTCAGAGTTGACAGATCGCAGAGGCCATGGAGAAGGGCTATAATGGTGACTCCGGAGGGATGCAGATCTAAGGGGTCTCTGGGCTTTAACCTCATTGAAGCTGATTGGGACAGAAGAAGATGAGAAGGTGTCTTCATCATCCATTGAGCCTATGGTCGAGGCGCCGCCTTTCACTTTCGCCTTCTGTTTGGCAGAAAGCCTTCTCTTTAGCGATCCCATCAGAGTCTCACTCTTTGAACGGCCCTTGTTCTGTCCCCCTTTTTCGTCTTCGCTAGCAATATCGCAGGCAGAAAGCTCTTTGGTGTAGCAGCCCCCAAAAAGTGACTCATCCTTAGAAAACTCTGCAGTCACTGAAGGCTGCTGGAGCATGACAAAGTCACCCTCCTCTTTGCCCTTTATGCTGAGTGACTTGCGGATGGTCTTAAGGCTTATCTTCTTCATTCTGACAGGCCCTCCAAAATGAGGGCATGGGATGGCTCTCCTGGTATCCTGATGAAAGTACTATCCACCGTGTCCTCCCATCAGGCCACATGAAACAAGTCATGCACACAGTGGAGCCATTAAACCCTGTAATGAGAGAAAAAAAACATACAAGATATTCTTTATTGGAGTTTATTGGTCAGGCATTGCACAGCAATAAGCATTTCACCACATGTCGTACTGTGTATGGTTGTGCATGTGATAAATAAATTCCCCCAAAAATTGAATTTGTTTGACTTTTAAAGTACACTGAGATTGTCATTTATTAGGCTCATAATATTGACTTAAGCACTTTAATCACATGAAGAAAAATAAAGCACTCAAGAAGGTTATTCTGACCCTTAAACACAGTCTCCCACTTGCTCTTTTAAGTTGTACATAACCAAATAACCAAGACAAACAAACACACACAGAGAATATCAGCAGTTTTATATCTACTTCACTAAATACTTCAAATTTAAGATCCTCAGACGTGAACAGATGTTTGATAACTAAAACAGCAGCAATCTGATTACTCACCATGATGAGCAGGAAAATGGTGACTCAGTTGGCTGGGTCAAGTTCCACTTCCACCACCTTTCATTGGATGCTACGAAAAACAACACAAAGCCAGCTCATTTGAAATGTTCACGTCTGATTATTAACATGTGGATTTACCAGAGGAAAACCGCATTATCAGTCACGCGCACAAACATTTGAAGTGGTTTCTAATAACAAGACTAACCTCAGCTACATTTGTCCTTACCTGAAAAGGCCTGCGGACACAAAAGCATGGATGTAGCTTAGCTCCGGTTGTTAGCCTTTCACTTTAACGCCAATATTGCAACAATATTACAATTACCATTGCAATTAAAATAGCAGCAACAATAAGGAAAGTCAACCGAGATCATATCCGATGCCAGCGTGAGAGCTGTTGTGTTGCTCAGATGCTATAATGAAATTTTGCTAACGACCAGTGTTAGCATGTCTACAATAAAAGTGCATTTGTAAATACCTGTAACCATTTTTTTAAAATAAACACGCACGATGTTGCTTCTTACCTGATTACTTCTGCTTGTACTAATGGCCAAGACAACAGAAAGGTTTATGCATTCGCTTTGCACAACACCTTCATTTAAGGTTCGCTCTTTGACGATTGTTGGCTAATGTTAGCTTGACTTATACAGGCTTAGTACCTGAGCCAGCTAGCTTTGTTAGCGCTTTCTGTCGAAAACATTA
>VURO01050622.1:1751-23186 GCA_015108175.1 Pelvicachromis taeniatus | reverse complement strand
TTTTTTTTTTTAAAAATTTTAAAAAAAAAAAAAAAAAAAGTTCTTGGTGTCATAAAGTTGACCACTATGTTCGAATCTAAATCTAGATAGCATTTAATTTTGTATCTATTTCTTCTAAAACAGGAAGCAATATTTTAGTTTTTTTTTTAATTGCAGTTTCCAGATATGCATAAACTGTTAATCTTGCTTCTGTTACAATGTAAAAAAAAAAACAACTTCTCCTTCCTAATGATAAGAAGAAAAAGAAAGAAGAAGAGATTTATTTGTTGGCCATTCTCAAAACAACCCGAGGTCACCTTCAAACCCAAAACTAGCAACAAGCATAATGTAAAACATGACTAAATATTATAGTTGGCATGCAATTTTGAAGTGTGACTTAGCTTGTGTAATAGAGTGTAGCTGATGGTGGCGGTGTTGTAGTAGTCAGTGTAAAGTATGCAAATACATTTAAGGATGAAGGCGATCTGAGAGATAAAGGGTTGTGGTGGTGGTGGTAGTGGTGGTGGGGGGGGGGGGGGGGGGGGGGGGGGGGGAAGTTGGGGGGGGGGGGGGGGGGGGGGGGGGGGGGGGGGGGGGGTGGGGGAAAAAAAAAAAAAAGGGAGCAAATGAGGTGAAGCTGAATGAGGAGAGGTGTAATATGATTGATGGACCTGGTGCAGATAATGATCCTTGCTAGTGAATTCTGTGCTATTTCAAGTTGATTAAAAAGTTTATTGGAGAGGCCAGCAAGAACGACGGTAATCCAAGCGAGTGGTGGCCAAGGCAAGAGCAAGAACTTGCATGTTGTGTTGAGGAAGAAAATAATGTATTGTTGAAATGTTGTGAAGGTCTAAGACGGCTGAACACGAGACATTACTGATATGAGTAGAAAACAAAAGATTCCCCCAAATCACAGTTTTTAAGACTTTTTCCTCCCCAATGGAAAAAGCAAATTGGCGTATTTCTGGGCGGTGCACGCTTTGAGCCAATGAGGATGATGTCCCTTTTATTGGAATTTAGTTTGGCATCATTATTTATCGTTCTGATACTGATGGCCTGGAGGCAAGTGAAGGTAACAGCAGCAAGAGAGGTGCTAGATTTTGTGGGGATGTACAGTTGTGTGTCGGTGGCACCGAAATGAAGCCGTATTCCAACATGGTCCTTATTAATGTTTACACCATTTTTTATTTATGATTTGCCCTTTTCATATTTTAATGATAAAGTTAGTTCAACCAACTCAGCACTATAGTTTGGGTTTGGGAGAATGTTTTTTTCTTTTTTTCTTTTAATAAATCAAAGGAAAGATCCAAAGAGAATATCTGTAATGTGGCAGATCTTTCTTTTATAGTAAGATTCAATCGTATCTATACTATAAAACCCTATGGGACTTTTAGTCTTTGCAAGTTATCTTAAAAAAATGGAACAGACATCAACAGTTTAGTGCTCATTACTTTTATTTGTGCTGCCCAGTATGGTCTGGCACAAGTAAATGACTCATGATCAGCTTTAGAATCCAAACACTGAGATGCTTTGAGAGTAAATCTAGCTTCAAAGTATTTAAATTGGCATGCTTTCCACTCAGAGAACGGGCTTACATTCGTAAAGTGCCTGAGGTGGTTTCTGGCATATGAGTAATTTAGCCTGATGTGAAATAGCTGACAGATTACAAGTAGCTCTTTCTGATTTACAATGTTAAAAATCCTTAAATTAACCCTCACCATATCGAGTTGGGTCCATGCAGATGCATTTATGTCATATTTCAGAGGTGTTTTTTTTCTGTCATTCTAATTTGTTTTGACTTTTTCAGCCAATTTGTTCCTGGTGATGTTACACGATTGTTTTTCATTTCTGCTTTGATTTGTGCTTTTTAAAAACAGAAATTTTTTGTGGTCCTGCGAGACCTTTGCAGTTTTCGTAAATGTAACTACGTATTTAGTTAGTTTGCTATGTATCCTAAATTAAAGTATCACAAAACCTGCGTCCCAATTCAGGGGCAACGGCCGACGCGGGCCGCAGCCGACGCGGTTCGCTTCGGCCGTGTCCCACGTAGACCGCGGTGGAAGTGCGAGGCTTGTGAAATGGGACGGTCTAGCCTTCAGATTTGCGTCACCAGCTGTTCCCGCCCATACCCCTTCCACCTCCTCGGTTTTATCATCTCCATTGCTGCCGGCAGTGGTGGAAACTGGAATTGGCTGGGCCGCGCTATGAATTCTGGGATATGGTGGGCCATGTAGGACACATCAGACCCATCCTACAAATTTGGGGAAATGTAGGCCGCATTTGTCGGCCACATTTGTCAGCCGCATGTGTGGTCTACGAATTGGGACAGCCTACGTCGCATTGCTGTGAAGTAATTGGCCTACAAATGTGGCCCACGTCAGCTGCGGCCCCTGAATTGAGACACAGCTAAAGTATCAGGGGGATCCACTGCGAAATCAACACTTTCAAACTTCAACATGTAGCTACCCACATGGACGAGCCAAATGCCTTCTGGAGAAAAGTCTTATGGTCAAATGAGACCAAGATTGAGCTATTTGGCATCAATGACAAGCGATATGACAAGAGGCTTTCAAACCTAAGACTGTATGAACTGTCAAGCATGGTGGTAGTAGAATCATGCTCTAAGGCTAAACAACAGGCTAACATACCCGAAACAGCCTGGGTGTGCCCTGGTCATGCACGCGTGAAAAGGACACTTGATACTGCTGCATTGCATGCTTTAATCCGAAACTACACAATGTAAAAAATCTGCTTGAAAAATGTGTTACCTTTGGTCTCAAAACAAAGACAGGAAGGTAGAAAGGCAAGCCCTGAGCATAGAATGAGACAGATTGTGTGCTATAACTTCCTATAGCGTGTGTGTTTATAGCTTTAGTTGGTGTTAATTGTTTCTGGTCGCTATACAAACGTAGTGAAATTTTGGTTGCATTTCAGACTCAATCCTGGTGGTACTGCTGTCTGATGGGCTGCCCTCTGTTCATACCTTTTATGGATAGAAATTCTAGGAGGATGGAAGGTGTTTGATTTTGTGGGCTCGGGATCTCATCTCATCTCTGCGTTTTTTTTTTTGAAGAGGATTGTGATTCTCTTGGCTTCATCAGGGAGTGACCTCCAGCTCGCACTGCGGTGGCTTGCAGCAGAGTGAGAAGCGTCTGGGATAAGAATTAGAACCATAGCTTCAGATTAATTCTGAAGCTACGGTTCTCAGCTGGAAAATGGGTTTATCCCACTTTGGGTCAGAGATGAGTTGCTGACCCAAGTTGATAAGTTCAAGTATCTCAGGGTCTTGTTCACGAGTGATAGACAGACAGATTGGTTTTGCGTCAGTAGTGATCCAGACACTATACTGGTATGTTGTGGTAAAGAGAGAGCTCAGTGAGAAAGTGAAGCTGTCGATTTACAAGTCAATCTACACTCTGATCACGAGCTGTGGGTAGCGATTGAAAGAATAAGACAGTGGATACCAGCAACGAATACGTTTCCTTCAAAGGGTGTTTGGGCTTACCTGTAGAGATATGGTGAGGAGCTTGGACAATCACGAGGGGCTCTGAGTAGACCTGCTACTCCTTCTCAAGGGTGAGGAAGTGCACCTGAGGTAGTACAGGCATTTGACCAGGATGCCTACTGGACACCTCCTACGTTACATATATTAGCCATAACCTACCAAGAGGAGGCCCCAGGCCATACACAGGACATCTGGGAGAGATTACATCACTGGGCTGCTTGTGTTTATTGTGTGTTCATTCAATCATAAGCCCAGTATGATTCATCATATAATTCCAGCACAAATAATGTTTACTTGAAATTACTGAAATTTAATGTTTCTTGTGGTTGATATATGTTAAATATGTCATTGGGATGAGTGTTAAGTGTAAATACTTGAGCAATTAAAAGATGGGAGTACAAAACACCAAATAGGGAAGATTTTATGTAAATATCAGAGGGGGAAACACCAAATTCATGACAAACAAACAGGATAATGGATAACACCATGTTTTCACCTTACCCCATGTTTTCAATTATTCTGTTTTCCTGTTTTCTTCCCTGTCTGGAGCCGGTACTAACAAGTGATCCAAGACACAGCGTGGTTGTCAAACAATGAAGTGATGTACTCTTTGGTGAATACTCAACAGCTACTGAAAACACCTAGTCTGACCTAGGGCAATGTATTTTTCTTCCAGGTAAGGAAGACCTCTTCAGCTGCTAGGATGTCAGAACTCTCACTTTGTATTCTCATTGTACATCTGTAGAATGTCAGAAACATTCATAAAAACTCTGTCCTGTGTACTATATCAGAGGCTGAGAGAACTGGAATACATTTTTTAACCTCCACAGGTCAATGGACCCTCTGGCAAGCCCATCAATATGACTCATGTTGTGCAGACAAGCTCTGTTCCAACCCACAAAGCATTGTTTTCAATTCTGGTCAAGATGCAAAGGTTCGCAACAACAAATGCATCCAAAATTGGAATGGATGTATAAAAAAGGATTTTGGATTTAATAGTGCAGCTATGAAACAACACCTTAGATTACAATATCTGGCTTACCTCGTGGCATGTTTCATATGTGGCTCTCTGAAGCTTTATTTAATATTGGCAAAGATTGTGACGGAATAAAATGTTGTATATAAATTTGAAGCAAGCTGAGAAGACTCTATATGGGATGAACTTTATTTAAAAAGAGTCTTGGATTATACTTTATATCCATTTTAATGCTTAATGCATTAATATGATAGTAAAACATGCGGTATAGTATCTGGCCAAATTAATTATGGGCTTAAATCCTCCTGGAATTCACAAAAGCAGTGTGATTATATTATTAGGATATCAAATTATCATTTGCTAAGCCTGTTAATTATCACCCTGTCTGCGGATCACATCCATGTCCCATCACGAGTGTGAGAGCTTCTACTGCCGGAATATGAAAATAATTTACACCTGTAGTTGTGTTAAGAGGTGAATCACATCAACTTTAATTTTTGAGAGCATCTGTGTTTAATGACAGGATGACATAGATGCTGTTAACATTTAATTTATTCATTATATCAGCAATGCACCAGCCTTCAGAGTTTTTGAGAGATGCTTTGAAACACTGCTGATGCTAGAAAGAGAAATTGCTTCAGGGTGTTTGTGGAAACTTTCAAAAGATCAAATGAGAGTGGTCTGTAACCAAACTGCACATCACATGGGTCGTGACAAACAAGACGCCAACAAGAGATAAACATTTGTTTAGCGCCTGCGATTTACAGCATACGTATCTCCCAAGCAGATCTCAGGTCCCTCTACCAAAATGGTTTCAGGACTTTTGTTATCAGTGTTGGTAAGATTAGGGTGGAGGGCAAAATACCGTTGTGGTCAGAAATTTTTCTCAACTTGTCATAGGCTTGAATTTCATGGTAGGTTTCAGATTTTATTTTGAATTTATTTTGGATTTTCTCTAATCCACACAGGCTCAAATATATACATACATCCCATCTGATATTTTGTTAAATGTCCATTACCAAGTTGCACCTCGACCAGATTCTTTTGATAGCTTTCAACCAACGTCTGGTCTAATTGTGGTTTGATATTTGACTGCTCTTGTTAGTAGAATTGGTAAAGTTAATTTATATTGATTGGTTTCCTGGTACCCTTTTGAACACAGTCCACAAATTTTCAATAAGAGGTTGAGATTGGGTTTTTGGGAAGCCCATTCCAAAAGCTTAATTTTAGCCTGCTTTATTCATTCCAAAACCACTTCTGAAATGTTTGGCATCATTGTCCTGTTGGAACACCCAACAATGTCCAGGTTTGAACCATCTAGCTGTTGAATTAATGTGAAGTTCAAGAATTTGGAGACAGTCCTCCTCCATCATTATTCCATTCATTTTTTTACAACGTACCAGAGGTCAGAGCATGATGACAATACCATCGGGTTTGACATTTGGTACAGTGCTTGCAAGTTTGAAAGCCTCTTGTCATTGTGGCTCAGTCTTTGTCTCATCTAACCATGAAACACTTCTCTAGATGGCATTTGTCCTGTGTGTGTATGCAACTGCAAATTTCAGTCATGCTTGATCACTAATAAGAAGTTAACAGGCCTTGGTCTTGTCAATTTAAAAGACATTATAGAACCTTCAGCACAGCTTATTACAAGGTTTAGGTGAATGTATTTATTGTGTGTATATTTGAGCCTGTAGGTGTACTTCTGACTCAGTTTGAATGAGAAAAAAAATAAAAATAAATTCAAACTTGCCACTCAATTCTTGTTTTGTTTTTTTTAAAGCTACCAAACATGTATGCTGTGGAATCATTCCACCCTGGAAAAAGAACAGTCCAAAGAAATCATTAAAAGCCCAACATTATTATGACATTCATGGCCATGATGACTGTATGTAAACTGCTGACCATAAATAACACAGCAGGTTTCACTGCTATAAAGGAGAATAGATGGAACCCTGCCACATATGACCACTGGGGTTTGTTAGAAACATGACAACATTGTCTTCAAAGGCCAGGGAATATGAACTTTCAACAAACTATCGCTTCAATACATTAATTCTTGCCCTTTTCATTCTAAATAAACTTTAACCTTTCTGTCACTGTCTGAATGTAAGTCTACTTTGTATACAGTTAAAACACACACCGTTAGTCTCAGGTCGATTTATTATTATTACTTTTTTAAGGTGTTCACGTATTTGTTTTTTGCAGCTGGTGATCATTTATGGTCCCTCGGGATTCTTTTGACCCTTTAGTGTCGCATATATTCTAAATGGATGAAAACGTTATTGCGTTATATTATGATTATGTCATATACAAATATTATTTTTTAAGTTAGTTGAAATATTTTCGTCAACGTAACTTGTGTTAATGTAAAATAAAACAGAGCTTTAATTCTGCAGTGTATCAGTTTTCCTACACAGTTGCTTCAAGTAAACGCACCCGGTCCTGACCTGTACAGGAAGTGGAGTGACGCTGGCGCGGTAGTTGAAAACAGACGTTGTTGACATGACGCTGGCGAACAACAGCTCAGCAGATGTACAAAACCCGATCGAAGCTTTTATTATTTAACTTTAACACAGAAGAACTTATCGTAACTTGACACCGAGCATGGATTTATCTTCCATTATAAGGAAAATAGGTGAGTTGAACTGTTAGCTAGGAAAATACCGTGCAAGAAGCTGACTATAGCTTACTTTAACTTATGATGACAAAACCCGTTAGCCGCTAACAATAGTAGCTCTCTCTCAACTTTTATATGTGGCTATCATTGTTTGGAATAGCAGCGCTTAAATGATCATGAAACTATCTAACTTTCGTAAAGGAACCCCGAGTCAGGGAACCGTAGCTACCTTTGCTAACTCTGCTCCATTTTTTCCTCAGTTTAATATTTTTGATTTCTCATAACTTTCAGGTCATTCTCTAGTGGAGATAAGAGTGCGAGCGTTGAAGAGCATCTTATGCAAGCTGGACCTTTCCCTGATTTCCGTCCATGATATTGTCCAGGAAAAGATGCTGTTTGTGTATCTTCTGGAGTGGTTCAATTTCCCCGAGGTGCCAATGAAGGAAGAGGCCCTTGAATTGCTTTTAACCTTATCAAAGGTAGATAAGAAGTATACTGATATTAGATGCAACGCAAGGTGAATAAATCAAGGATTGTAGCTAGAGAAGAGCAGTCTGCCAGATGGCAAATTACACTCATGAACTTTAAATGTAATTTTGGCCTTAGCTTCAGTTTTATTTTTATTTTTCAAAAAGCTAACAGACTTAAAATGCATAATTGATGAAAGATTTGCTTTTGTCTTGATTTTCCCCCGCATGATTCCATCACCTGTATAAAATTTACACAATATCAAACCAAGATAAATCATTTCCAGTTTTCTGAATGTGCGCTATTGTGTCTTCAAAGCATCCAAGTTCAGCCCAGATGCTGAGAGACGTTGGGGCGGTGGACTTTCTCACCCAACTGTCTCCTAACGTGGAGCCCAGCCTGCGAGCTGTCATTGATGGAACCCTGGACCAGCTGTTCCAGCTACCAGAACTGCTCCCCAGTCGTGTAGTTGTCTACTCACATGGCCCACGTAGTACACCTCCAAAAGGTGTTGAATGTTAGGCCAATTATTTGTTTAACTTTAGAGTCTGTCATTCATAACATACAAAATATTCACAATATTATATTAGAGTCAAACTGCTTTAAACTTTCTTGTATGGAGACGTTATCCCAGCAACAAGTCTCGTGTCTCTGTTGTTTCAGCTCAAGAGGATTTGCCTAAAATGGGTTATTTTCACAAGAGCATGCCAAATAATACGGATATACCGCCTCACAAGATAGCAGGTTCCTTTTGCTTGGAAAATCTTTGTCTAATGTTATATGCATGATATTTTTGTTTCCCTAAAGGACTCATGCTTTATCCCTCTGTGTCATATAGTGCACGAATCTGTGAGATGTCTGAAATTTTCTGTGTTTCCATGGCTGACTTTGACAAACACAGACAGGCACATACTTTCTTCCAATGAGAAGTAAGAGACAAACGCATGTCTTAAGCAGTAGTATATTATACTTTTATACTTTTCACCCAGTTTAATTGTATGATAATTAGACAAAATTACATTATTATCAATATTGTGTATTCAAGCTTTGTTTTTCGACCGTTTCTGAATTCAAACTGTTTTTATTTGATGCCCAGCTCTGTACATAACATAGTGTGTGTGTTGTTCTTTACTGCTGAACTTCTATGCATTTAATCAACTCCACAAGAGTGTGAGATTAAAAATAACTCTGTTGTGGCTCTTTTGAACAGTTCTTTGGGGAGCAGCAATCCCAACCTAGTGCGAACGACTTGTGAACTTCTGTGTGATGTCATTATGCAAGACTTTCCTGCTGAGATCTTCCTGCAAAGGCCGGGCATTGTAAAGGTAATAAATCTGGCTGTTTTTGCACTGCTAGCTTTTATAAATGTCTATTGTCTATACGTTTATGCTGGGGCGGTTTGTGGGGTTTTTTTGTTTTTATTTTTTAATTTAATAAGAATGTTCACACTTAACCAGAAACAGACAATGCTGTAGTGATTGCAATTTCCATGTTTTAATTATCAGGGCATTAGAAGAGCTCTCACTATTTTTAATTTATAGACTCTGTGATTTTTAGCAACCATCATGTGCAGTGCTTATGTTCAAGACCGATCCCTGTATTGAAGGGAAACGCTGCTCTGCCTTGTTTTTCAAATGCTTTATTCACTGTTGGTTTCCTAAGAAACAAAGTTGAAGATGCCAATCAAGAATTCAGAGTCTGGTTTTATTTTCCAGCCAAATGGTATTCACATCGATTAGATGCAGTGTGCTGTTTTGAGTGGCTAGCGTGACCAGCTCATAGCGGATTTATAGGATGGCCACTCCAACCACTGTCAAAATAATAACCTGTCAAATGGTGTCCTTGAACAAAGCATCCATTTATAATTCTGCGTCCCTGATCTTGTAGGAGGCTGTGAGGCCCCTGAAGGCTTACTTTGGTTGAGCAGGTACTAGATTGCTGTTAGGATGTGGTTTTGTCATGATGTACCTCTTGCAAGGTGTGAAAGTCCTTGGTAGAACATTTTGCTTCCTCCCTCAAAGGCCTCCTTGAGCAGCAGGCTTTCTGTATAACAGGACGCTGTCGGGCACAGCCTTTGAACAGTTGTCGACCTCGATGGCTCTTGCTGGCTTCTGCTGGCAGCTGATCCATGGGGTCGTAATGCTGAAGTCTGCAATGAGTTTCCACTTTGTACAGCTATACGTACTCCGTCTCCATTTCTTTTGAAGCGAGCAACACTGTGTGATGTATCTCCCCACTGTCATCTTAGTAACAAAGCACATCAGTTCTGTGAGCTCTTTGTTTCGCTGGCATAAAAAGAGTTTTGGGGGAGACATCATTTTTGCCCTGATGAGCCACAGTGAACATTACTATTTTGCTAATAAAGTGGTGCATTAAATTACATCGGTCTCGTGGTAGCATTAACATCCTGTCACCCAACAGTGTCATCACCAAAAAAGAAACGATTACGGAAAAGTACTTCTTGTGGCTTTACTTGGTCCTCTTTCGAGTTACTACAGCCATTAAGCAAAATTAAAAGGCTTGAATTTAGAGACATGACATCATTAGCTTCAGAGGGCAGGGAATCTGAACTCTGAACAAATTGCTGCTTCAATAATTCAATTCCATTTGCCCTTTTTAATCCGGTGAACTTTATTACGACTTTTCTGTCAGTCTTGACTTTAAGTCTGGTATATACACACAGTGTGTTTGTCTCGGTGTAGCTTTGTAAAGTGACTAATATGCAGTTTTTACACATTTGCAATTACATTTTTATTGGCTATTACAAGGTGTTCATCCACAGAACACCTTCGCAGTAATGTAATCCGTAATGCCGCTGATGTCCTGTTCCATTTGCAGAACCTTCTGTCCTTATTGAGGCTGAGTCCAGGTAAAGAGGAGTCAGGCTACCTCTACTTGTCGGCTCTTTCCTGTCTCCGGCAGCTTTGTGTGGGATTAAGAAGAAGGCTGCGCTTTCATCAGGACCCAAGCTTCTACTCTGCGAAACAAGGTGGCATCCCCTTTTGTCTTTTTAAATAATGATATTGGTATCTTCCACTGTCATCTGTGTGGTGATTTTTTTCAGTTATTTTTGCATGCTTATAATCAGTAAATCACATGTTACTAACTGGTAGCTTTCGCCTCTGTTAATCAGCTGTATTTTTCTTGTAAGTCAAGTCTAAAACCGATCTCGAACATATTGCTTCCACAACACGAATTCCTAATTTTTTTATATTCACAAATATCAAAGCATTTAACTTATTTGTTTTATTTATTTGTGGGTGTGTAGATCCAGTTTCTCAGAACTCGTCCTTCTCCTACACCCAGGAGGTTCTGGGGACTCAGCGTTCGGGGGCCTCATCTCCTGGGTCTGAGTGCTCTCCCCGGCCTTCTTTAGTGGGACGCACAAGCCAGAGAGCCAGAGGAGATGGTCAAGATGGAGACGTGGCTTCTAATAGGTACGTGTATGAAATCGACATGACTGTATGGTTAAAATTATAGTTAAAAAAAACAATAAAAAAATCATCTTTTTGTGTGTCTTTTCTTGTTTAAGGTATTGTTTGCATGGATGTTGTTAGTAATCATATTGGCAACTAGAGAAGAGACTCCCTTTATCTTTTTGTCACACTTCTGAGGCATGCATGGTATTACATTAGTCATTCTACCTTGCTTGTAGAAATGATATTTTTGACATGATTCAACATTTTCAATTCTTTTCATTATGCTTAAGAAGTGAGTCTTACACTTCTTTGAGAATTTGTGCACAGTAGGGTTTTCTGTGGCTTTTGATAATGACAAAATCACTAGTGACGCCAGCAGCCCACACAAGATGATAAAGCAGTGTGAAAGAAAAGAGACTGTGAAGGATGTTCTTCTAAATATGAACAACACTAGGAGCCCTCTAGCGGCCGGTCTGTAGTGTTTAAAAATCAGGTTTGATTCATGTGATGGCATATTCATTTTTATGTTCCATCCCTATACAGCGGATACGTCACTCCTTGCATTTGAATGGTCCAAGAACAGATCACAAATTTACAGTTGTCTTTTCGTCTTTCTGCAATTCATCCAGTGGCAGCTCACACAGAGGTGGAGGAGCAGTCCAGGCCCCTAGACAGATGGCCCATTCACCTGCAGACGTGGCCCACATGGAGCTTCCTGATCTGGGTGTAGAAGATGTGTTGGAGTTGCAGTTGCGGCAGCTCACTTTGGCTCAGTTTACTGTTGCCTCTATGGAGTGTGCCATACCACTGCTTAAGACAGGTAAGTGTCAGTATGCTTGTCTTTTTAAAAAAATGATCTTCATTTAGTAAAATATGAGTGGTAAAACTATTTTTTTTAGCCATAAATCAATAATCTCACTTTCTCGTTTTTCTTCCCCCCCCCTTTTTAAAATTTTTTTTGTGAACTTCGGGATTCCAAAGATTCCCTCACCTGTTTCTCTACATTGACTGGATTCTCTCCATTGTTATTTGATCACGTCAAAACATTTCTTCCGCTCTTGCTTTGTTTTCTCTCTCACTCTGCTGTTTCTCAGAAGGTTTGCACGCTTTCCATCGCGTTCTGGAGCTGCTGTGTGACGCTGTCCTCCTGCTTGGGGACAGCGTTTGTGAGCTGGTCTGGGACGATCGCAGCCTGGCGGGGATGGAGCTGGCAAGTCAACACAACTCATGACAGCCTCTTATGTAGATGAATAGACACTTCAGTGAAAAGGGGAACTGACTTGGCCACCAGACAATTTGCCACAGACACACAGGCATACGGTACTCGACTGTCAAGGAGAACTGCGGGCACGTGATTGAGCGTTATGTGTTATATAAAGGTTACAGAGGCTTTCTGCTGGTTATAAAGTGCTTCTTGCATACATGCAAACTTCCCATCTGTACCCTTGGGTTTATCCCAGCACAGAATTGCAAGGCTAGTAAATGTCTTCATTTATTACGTGCATAAAGTCCACACAATAGATTGTGTTAAACAGGTGTATTTTTTTTTACCATGCAGAATCATTTGTTATCTTGCATGGCTGTTTTAAAGGGTATGTTCCTCTGCAGGGGGATTTACACACTTGTCAAGTCCAGGCCCCTGTGGCCCTCTGCTGTTTAATACATGCCCAGAGCCTTGCAGCCTGAGAACTATTTTGTCATCTTTATGTGGAGAGCAGCTTTTGTGTGCCAAACCTCTAGGTTTTTCCTGTGGGAATGGACCAAACTGTTCATGCCCGCCTCAGCAATGCACAGGGCATGTACTGCCCCCTGCTGGTGTTCATCTTCCATTGTACAATTTTTTACACCCAGAACAAAGTGGCTGAGAATAGATTGTTCCAATTTATTCATACAGAGATAGGGTGGATCTGTATCTCGTCCCAAAATAACCCTGAAATCTGATTACATTCAATTCCTAACCCCTGGAACGAACAATTTTTCTCTTGGCTCGCAGCCAGAAGCTGTGTCTTGAGTGTGTCTGAACATTCAGTGTGAGTACATGTGCATGTATTAGTGTGTTTGTGTGGCAGCGTGTGCTTTTATCTACATTTTTGCTTGTGTTTATTTTAGAAAGAGAAGCTGCAGACCTGCACGGAGGTACTCGGGGATATACTGAGCTATCACCACAGTTGTTCAGCAGATATCCCCAACAGTTCTCAGGTTCACCATAGAATAGCCTACATAGGCACTGCCATATTTACCATTAAACTCCTACAGACCATCCTCCCACCTGAGAAGGTGTGTGCTTGTGTGACAGATTCACTTTCATTTACTGTTTTCCATTTGAAAGTTAATGATTCTATGAACATCACACAGGCTAGTGACAATCTCCCAGAAAACACTGCAACAGCTCTTTTTCACTTATGCTTGGACACATCATTGGGAAGTTTGTTACCCAGCATGCATGAGACAGCAGTAGCCTACTTGGAGCAGGTGAACTCGGATTGCCATGATGTCTACAGGAGGATGACCCGAGCTGCCCTCTGGATGGAATCCACTTGCAACTTTCTCAGGGAAGCACAAGCGGAGGTATAATCACCATGTCACACATCAAATACAAATACTATGGCTACGCTATACGCTGATCAGGCATAACAATGTGACAACTGACAGGTGAAGTGAGTAAAACTGATTATATCAAAGTTGATGTGTTAGAAGCAGGAAAAATGTGTAAGGACCAAATTATAATGGCTAGGCGACAGGTCAAAGCACCTCCAAAACTGCAGCTGTTGCGGGGTGTTTCCAGTCTGCAGTGGTCAGTGTCTGTCAAAAGTGGTCCTACCGAGGAATAGTGCTGAACCAGGGACAAGGTCATGGGTGGCCACGGCTCATTGATACACGTGGGGAGCAAAGGCTGGAGGAATTGAAGAAGATTGCCTGGTTTGATGAATCACATTTTCTTTCCCATCACGTGGATGGCCGGGGGGGCATGTGCATCTCAGGGTGTACCTGGGGAACACCTAGCACCAGAATGTACTATGAGAAGAAGGCAAGCTGATGGGGGCAGAGTGATGCTTTGGGCAGTGTACCGCTACGAAAACCTTGGGTCCTGGCAACCATGTGGAAGTTACTTTGAGATGCACCACCTACCTAAGTGCAGATCATGTACAGCTTTTTGTGGAAACCGTATTACCCACTATTCCCTTTGGCCTCTTTCTGCAGGATGGTGCGCCCCGCCACAAAACAAAACAGTTCGGCAGTAGTTTGAGAAACACAACAACAAGTTTGAGGTGTTGACTTGGACTACAAATTGTGCAGATGCAAATCCAATCAAACCTCTGTGGGATGTGCTGGACAAACAAGTCTGATCCATGGAGGTGGATCAGACCTGGTGCCAGATACCACAACACACCTTCAGAGGTCTAGATGAGTCCACGCCTCAACAGGTCAGAGCAGTTATGGCAGCAAAATGGGGACCAACACAATGTTAGGCAGGTGGTCATAATGTTATGCCTGATCAATGTATATGATTATATATGACTATAGTGAAGTCTTTTCAGACAGTATCTCAGCACTACTTGACTGTTAATTAAACATTTTATTTTCTTGCTCAAGGGGGAAAAGAACTGGCTGGAGTTACTGGAGCTGGCAGACCAAGCCATAGACGGCCTTCCATTTCATCAGCACTTGCCTATCATCAAAGAATGTGTTCACATTTGCTCTTATCTGTAAGACATCAGATCGAAAGTCAGTCATAGTAATAACAGTTTGTTTCACGAAGTTAGTTATAATCCATTTGATTGTCTTCCTTTAGGTGGAAGTTTGATCAGCCCAGTCCCCTCCTCCAATCAGAGAGCCAGAAACTCCTCCTCAAGCTGCTGTCCCATCCTTTACTGCCCGTCAAGACAGAAACATATGACTGTACTTTAATCCTGGTCAAGGTTAGAGCGAGCCATCTTGTATAGACAGTCGTTGTTTGGATGATTGTAGAGGGTCACGGTTAAAATATATGAGTCTGATATAGCCTTAATGTGAGCCTGTTTAGTGGGGCACCCATATGTAAATAAGTGGGATGAAGATGGATGAGTCACAGCTCTTTGACAGGCCACTATAAAAAACCCACTTGACATTTGAAATCAGTCTTTCTTTTCATTTTGCCAATTACTGACTAGAGTGAGTGGCTACATTTAAAGTGAATTGAAACTCTTACATGCGAGCACAAGTGAGAATAGTGATAATTTATGATGTGCTCTGGTGTGATTACATATACCCTTAGGACTGCCTTGGCATCCAGAATACGACACGACAGGAACCAGAGGCATGCGCTGGAGTTAGCTTCCTCCTCCACCACAGGGTGCTCTATGAAATAAGCACCTTTGGACTCCAAGATTCGGCACAAAAGGTAGAGGTGCTCCTTATACCTTTCAAGTTTTAGACCTTTGAGAGGGCTCGTTCTGATAATGGAGTACAGTCACTCACAGGTAATCATGCGATTACAAGCAGAGGGGTTTGTGTGGGGTTTATTGGACATTACACGCTAAACCGATGTAATAATTTAGACATTTCAAAGTTGTCACATGGAGTGCTTGTTAGTAGATGTTTTATCACCAACACCTTTGTGAACGCAGCACTTTTACCTGTGATCTATAGGTGAATGCTCTTGCCAAGGATATCCTGCTATTCCTGCTCAAGGGACGATTGATGATGACAGCATCGGCCTGGGACAGATTCAATGAGGCACTTTACCCGGTCATGCCCATATTACAGGTGTTGTAATCTCTTCAGAGGCTCAATAGGATTTGCACTGCAGAGCTCATAAAGCGCACATCTAATTTGGAGGTTATTAAACAATATTTATGGAAGGGAAGAATGGGTGTATGTTGTGCGCAATTAGAACAGCTTTGATCAAAAGTGCAATATTAGCACTCTTGGACCACAAAGACTGTGCATTGAGCTGCCAGTGAGAAAAATTTGGTTATTTTCTCATTTACATATTCTGTTATATTGTTTCCTTTTTGAGTGGAGGGGCGAAAAGAAACAACAACTTTTTTATTAATTGTTCAGTTGCAGGCAACAGAAAGCCAGGAAATTCTTCATGAATATACATGAGGTTTTGACTAGGCTGTCAAGTGTGATTTAATTCAAGAAGGCCATTCAGAGATGGGCCCACCATGTCAACAAGAGACAAAATGAAACCACACGTAATCAAAGGGATGCATATTTTATTTACTGTTGCACCGCTTTGCTGGAATTCCCAATTGTTTGCTTTATTGTCTGCCAAGGCGGTCCTGAGAATTGCGTGCGAATGTTTGTGTGCGCGCAGGGTTACGCCAGCACCGAGGAGTCACTGGGAAACTGCGTCCTGCTGATAAGTGACATGTCGGACATGGCGAGAGACAGCGTGTTCCCGAGTACAGCCAAACTAAAGGCGGCACTGCTGCTCCTTTTCACCAAGCAGCCCGCGTGAGTCTCTTCTCTGGGTCTTTCCTTTGTTACAGTTTCTTGTTGTTTCTCTGTGTGCTCGTTTGAGCATTTTGTGCCTGCCTGGAATTGTGTGCATATCAGAAATGTGTGTGTTTGTGCCTGTGATGTGTATGCTTGGATGTCTGGCATGTTTCTTTTTTTTTTTTTTCCCTTTCGTGGAGCTGTTTGATGATTTTGACGTCGGTTCTCGGGATTGTTTTGTTAGCCAGACAAACACTCGAGAGCCGGAAAATGTACTCTCCAACACTTGTGGTGGGCATATTAGGCCTCTGTGTTGCTGTCAGGTGCTTGTGCTTGTCATGTCAACCAAATGCTCTTCGAGGCCTGTGTAAAACACTTTCTCATCCGGTCCCAATCTATGAATACTGATAGACATGGAAATCAACACCAGAGAAGCCCGGGTAATTTTTGGCAGCAAGTAATAGAGCCGCCGCCTCCACTGCCAGCTATTTCTTGAGGAGTTGCTGTTTGAAAAATTCAAAGTGTAACTGTTTTGTTTTTGGTTTTATTGCTTCATCGCACGAATTAGGTTGTTTTGCAGCGATTATAAGTCCTTAACTACACCTGCTTATATTCTTTCATTATTAACAGTGTGAGAATGGCAGCAGTACAGCAACTCCTGCCCCACCTCACTGCATGTGATGATGCAAATACAGCCCGACCAAAACTGGAGCAACAAACGACTGCCTCGCTCCACAACCTCTTCTGCCTGAGAAACCCTTTAGACATCACACTCGATACCAGCAACAAGTCTGTTCTAAAGGTATAATCCTGAATACAAAGCAGGTAGAAAAGAGGTTTGTGTACTGATGAAAGTAAGTTCTTACTTATATTTTATATTTTATGTGTTAGGTGGAATCTGTTGAGAAGCTGTTCAGTATCCTCTACTCAGACATGGTTGATATCACCTTGAAAAGATCGGCTGCAGAACAGCTTTCTGTGGTGCTACAAGGTGAGACATGCATAAAAGCTATATTTATAGTAGTATTATAAACTCATCTTTTGTCTGATTGTAATATTTTTCCAAGTTGAATATTTGTTCTGGCCGGTTAATATTTGTCAAAGCAACTTCTTAGCCTTGTTTTGCAAGTGACTCTATATTACATTAGACTACATATGTAAAAGTATATTTTAAGATCCTTCTGACATTGTCTTTTTTTAAAAAGCACGGTGGCACGGTGGTTAGCACTGTTGCCTCACAGCAAGAAGGGCCTGAGGTCAATTCCACCATCAGGCCGGGGTCTTTCTGTGTGGAGTTTGCATGTTCTCCCCGGCTTCCTCCCACAGTCCAAAGACATGCAGTTTGTGGGGATAGGTTAATTGGCAACACTAAATTGCCCATAGGTGTGAATGTAAGAGTGACTGTGAGTGCGAATGGTTGTCTGTCTATGTGTGTTAGCCCTGCGACAGACTGGCGACCTGTCCTGGCTGTACCCTGCCTCTCGCCCCAAGACAGCTGGGATAGGCTCCAGCGCCCCCCGCGACCCTGAAAAGGGTACGCGGATGCGAATGGATGGAAAATTACATATTTAAAAGCTTCCTTTTTTTCTATTAAAAAAGTCTCTTCATGTCTTTTGTGTCTTTTAGATTTGTTCTCTTTCATTTAATCAACATCGTAGGCATGTCTCAAACGCAAACCTTTTTAAAACTCTACGTCATAAGTTATGCTATAACCTAGCGTGCACTACTCTAGGAATGTGAGTTGCTTCAACATGTAGTTACGATGACTTTGATTGGCCCGTTCATTACTGTCATTTCCTCTTATGCTACTCCAGCTACTACTTCTTTTTTTTTTTTTAATCATCTGGAAGAAAACTCCACTGCTGACTAGTGTTTTGGTAACTAAATTGCAGAGCAACAGAAGAACACCAAGTGACGTCAATCACTTGTGCAGGCTATGCTCCAGCCTCTACATATGCTCTGCACAGAAGTCTACGTCCCACATTTATTGCATCGATTTGCCTTATTTGGCATATGCCAAACTATGAATGTGCTACTATTGCTGCTTCACTACTTGGATACTTGCTCCAATCCACATCTGTGAGCCCCACCAACAGGTTTTCTGGCTATACAGTTCAATTCAAATTCAAATTTTTATACTCCGAATCACAACAGTCACCTCATGGTGCATTATATTGTAAGGTGAAGACCATACGATGATACAGAGAAAACCCCAACAATTAGATGGCTCTCTATGAGCAAGCACTTGGTGACAGTGGGAAGGAAAAACTCCCTTTTAAGAGCAACAAACCTCCGGTAGCACCAGCCTCAGGGGGGGTCAGCCATCTGCTAAAACTGGATGGGGGTAAGGGAACAAGACACTGTGGAAAAGAGACAGATATTATTAACTATAATAGGTTGTTATTAGTTTCTTTCTGTATCATATTATACAGAAACATACTGGTCTACATTCAGCTCTTTCAAGGGAGAGAGGGGGGGTGGGGGGGGAGCATGGGCTATTTTCAGTAGTCCACATTATCTCACAAAACTGTCATCGTCAGCTGACCATTTGCACAGAATAAAATGTTATTCTTTGCAAGTTCTACTTACAGTATCTTGGTAAATTGTCATCAGCTCCTCTGCTCCGTGTGTGTCTGTGACACAAACACATGGATTGGAGTTTGGAAGAGACATGCATGGTGCCACTGAGAGCAGATGAGAGCAGCGAAACAGCATCAGAAACTGTCACACTGAGCTCAAATGAAACAAATGCTCATAGAAAAGATGAATCCTCAGCATATCAAACAGCAAATAATGCTTTGCAAAAGTTAGACAGATTTTGTTCCTTATTGCCAGCTCTCAAAAGTTGGAGCTTCCCTGCAAGTTGACAGAACTAGTTCCTTAGGTTTGTAATGAATAAAACCCTGGTGGTTTTTCAAATACACTGCAATTCCACTGTGAAAATGCTTTTGCTTCAGAAAGAAATGCTTTTTATTTTTATTGAAATGATTTTTTTGTTTTGGGAAACACTGACTTTGGTGGCACATCCAGGCCAGTATCAGAATGTGATAATATAAGTATTTAGTGACGTATATTTACATCTGGATAATTGATGATTTGAATGCCTTATTAGTCCCAGTAAAAGCTTTGCAAAAACTGCATTCACTAAAATGTAAATCAGTTATAAAAGTCTGTGATAAGCAAGTGTGTGTTTGGACATATATTGAACTGTTTTCTTTCTTTCCATTTAGACACATCAATGCATCCAGTACTAAAGAACCTTGGAATAACAGATAAAGTCCTTTCTGTAATTATGGAGTGCGTAAATGGCAACACGGTAAATAGAAAAAACAGCTTTGGCAAAGTGGTAAATACAGGCTGGACCATAGATATTTGGATGGTGACATAGTTTCTGTACTTAGAAAAGATGTTCCTGAAGTGTAGCTTTCCAACCTTAATATAATAAGTTAATTTTTCTTTCCTTTTTAAACATAGATATATATGTTATACATACGGGCCTGACTGTAGAGGCTTACTGAAACAGTTACTATTGAAACTCAATAACCCAAATAGAGACAGTCACATGTGCTCTTGTTTATGTATATGTCCATGTTTCTATGTGTTCACGTGAGCTGATGTGTGGATGCAGGAAAACCACTGAGCCGTGGATGATAGAAGGATGAAACGGCCTGTGTAAATTGTCAGACAGGCCCTGGTCAGCAGTGATTTCTGGCCTGTAGTTGATGCAGTCTGCTGATCATTCCCAGGCTTTTAATCAGAAACTGCCAGGGGTAATCGTCAACATGTCTCGGCACATGGATGTGGAGTAACAGGGCTACAGAGAATGGCTATTTGTCCCCAACCTCCATTGCCTGTAACATTCACAGTCACAACATTTAGGTATAGCTTATGCGAACTGACACTAAAGAGATCCTGTGCATTTGTGAGAAGCAGAACAAGGCGAGACCGACAGGCAGCGCGCGGCTTTGTTTGTGTTTTCCTTGCAATTAAACACCGAGTGAGTATGTTGCTGTTTTCCCCCAGAGGTTTGATTGTCTGCTGGAGCCTTGTGTATGCATCCTGAGAAAGCTGGTGTACGCTGATCCATCTCTGAGGCACAGCCTGGCACAACGGCACCTCCTGCTCCTCACACTGCTCAGGGGTACATTCACAAGACAACTCATTAAGTAACAGCTACACACATTGTGTCGAGTAGCTCGGGGCCATATTCTCAAGTCATCCACTGATGCATGGCTTTTAACCATGCTGTCACACTGTAGTAAGTAGCATATTAGTATGATGCAACATGTTGCCACAGAGCTCGGCTCGGCAGCAGTGCACTTTTAACAGCTTAGCCTTAATAGTAGTTGGTAATATATACAGCAGCTCTATTATTTGTTGCATCAATTTGAGCTAAAATGTAACTCGGTTTATAAATTAAAAGACATTTCATTCAAGTGATTTTATGTATATTTGTATAATGGTTTAAGCTGGAGCTAGACAGAAAATAGAGCTTTATTGAGATTTGTTTATGCGAAAGATATGAGGGGTTTAAACATAACCACATTTTAAATTCAGAGGAGTCTTACATTTAATAAGAAAAGTGTTTGCAAGTTTATTTTCGCAAATAAATTCTTACAATATAAGCCACTTCACTGTTACTTCTGTAATCGTCTTATGGACTCAAGTGATAAAGTTCTGGATGTCATTGTTATGTAAATTGTCTTATTTTGGTCTTCATTATAGCATCCCTGTTATTGAAGGAGAACAAAGGCGATGGAAGTGAGATTGCTGTTCTGATGAGTTTACTGCTATTTGATGAGATCGCCAGCACCGACTTATGGCGAGTATAATTTCCCTCTCTTTAAATTTCCATTTGTGCACGCATTAATGTTCATCCTTTTAATACTGTAGTGCTCTTGTTTTGTCATCAGGTCTGATAAATCCACCACAGAAGTGAGCGTCACACCATTCTCCCTGCCACTGGCAGTAACACGAAGGTAAGACCTTCATAAACGCCTGAAGGTCAGCAGCAGACAGTTAAACATTGCTTTTTATTGCCACC